>JAVJIF010015941.1:0-118764 GCA_038442645.1 Agave tequilana
CCGGATTGGTCTTACCGAATCAATATAACCCATGCTCCCAATCTTATGACCATAATTTTCTGAATAATTTTAACTCTTTACAGAGTTAAAGGGGATTCACCTCCCCCGAGTCCAATTTTCAACCAACTTGTCCTCCTTATCCTCATTGTCCACAATATTTCGAAGATTCATACTCAGTTCCACCAGTCCAAAATAGAAAACCATTAATTTTGAAAATGAGTATGCGTGAGTCCAAACAATAATCACAAAATCTGATGGACTCACAATTTCACCACCAATTTCAAAACAACACTTCATCTTTTCAAGACCAATCGCAACAAAATGATGAACCAATCAACTATGAAAAGATACTTGAAGCCATGACTCAGGCTCAAAACGCTCGTAATCATGACATAGATATGATGGTCCAAACTCTACGTTCTCACCGTTTGGCCAGTTCTGATGTCGCTAACCGTTCTGTTAAAGCCGAAGAGTCATGTTGTTTTGAAAAACAAGGTTCCATTTCAGCACAATTATTTGAACTTGCCTAAACTCCAAATTTTGAAAGTGACATTGACAGTTAGGCAAGTTATCCCTTTCTTGAAATTGAACTTGAGAATGAATATGATCATGAACTTCAACTTAGTGATTCAATTCTACTTCCTAATTCAATTATGACTTTGGTATCTTCACCTGATTTCAATCTTTTTCCAGAGTCAACATATTGGATCCTGTGTCAATTCATCATGAAATTGAATTGCCCATCTTTGATGATCATCATATTAAACTTGACCAATTTCATACTTTTAAAAGTCCCATTGATAAATTGGCAAGTTCTCATTTTTATGAAATTGAACTCAATGAGAAATAAAAATGAGACCTAGATTCTCAATTTTGTGATCCAGTTTAAATTCCCAAATCAATATTGACTCCTGTTTTGTTACCCGACTTGAGTAATATTTTAGAGTCAATTTTGATTCCCACACCTGTCATTCTTGAACTTGAATCACCAATATTAAGTCACATTCTATTGTGGAAAAATAAATGTGGACTTGAGTTTCAACTTCTTGATTGGACCCACTTCCTGAACCAATCTCGACTCCTGAATCTTTACTTGACTTAAGTCACTTTCCGGAGTCAGTATTAGTTCCTGTACTTCCTAAGTCCAAGTCAATCATTCTATCTTTTCACACTCCATTTTGGGACAAGGCGGGTGATAAAATTGACACCGAAATTAATTATGGAATTTGGAAATTAGATGGGGTTAAATTTTTAATAAAAACCGTTCATATATACATCAGTTTAGTGGGTTATATAAGAGAGATTTCTGGTGGGTTCCTCCGAACTCCACGAAAAGTCGATTGGGCCGCATTTCGTGCACCAATCAGACCACCACCGGAACCACCACCTTAAGGTAGTATTTTCCTTCCCTGTCTTCTTTTTCATGCATCTATGCATTAATTCATACATTAAGGACAATGCATGAGATAGGTGTGGGGGAGGGTTCTAACATAACTTAGGTTTTTCTTTTTATAAAATTTTTTTTACATTTTCTTTACTTTTAAAAACTTTTTGAAAATAGAAACAACATTTTGACATATTTTTTGTAAGAAATTAAGTCAATTTTAAGGAATAGGAAAATCAAAATTAGGATTTCTTAAACTTAGTCAAAATAAGATTATTGTTTGGATTTTAGGGTTAGGAAGATAATTTGTCAAAGTAATTTAGTCTTAATCTTTACCTTAATGAAATATGCACACTTCATACACTTACACACTTAGGGTTCAAAAGCAAAGATTCTTATACCTTGTAAAATAAAAAAGAAATAAAATCTATGAAAGATGAACATATCTAATTATTGATTAGCTAGGTTCTTTGGCCTAAGTAAGCCTTGGTATTTATGCGAAAGATGATTAGATAAGTTTGAGAAAATAATATATATAAATCCCCTGATTAAGCTAGGTATTTGTGTCTAATAAAGCATAAGTATTCACGCCTAAAAGTAGTTCATATAATAAAATTCTTAGTTTTGTGGCCTTTTTTGCTCGAGTCCTTAAGTCCTTGGGGTGTTTTCTCACCCGGTGCCCTAAGAGCGTTTGGTTTGGGAGTCATCGATTAAAGGCTCGTTACATAGGAAGATTAGAAAGCCTAATAGAACTAAGGAATAATACCACCAAATATATATATATATATATATATATATATATATATATATATATATATATATATATATATATATATATATATATATATATATATAAGGCATAAGAGTTAGAGTTAAAGAACCCTTAGTCAAAATTTTCACGGTCACAAGGTACATATGACTTAGGTAAAGTAATAGACTAGATGAGAAATACAATTTGACTCCTTACTTTAATTGATAACAAATTTTTGAATAGAGACTAAGTTTAGGAATGAAAAATTCGGTTTTCCTATAACTTATAAATTACTTAAAACTTACAATAATATTTCAAATATTTTTATTTCAAAATGTGTTTTCAAAATACTAAAATTATTCTCTTTCTTTACGGATTTTGTGGGTGTAATCTACTGAAAACTCTCACGAAACAAAACTCGTCCTCTAGGGGTAACCTAGAGGTTTAACGGCTTGTTGCACATGCTCAGTACAATCGCGTGACCTGCGAAAGTGGTCTAATAATTTTTTGTTTAGTTGTTTTGCTGAAGGACGAGCAAAAGATAGGTATGGGGGTGTAATCGGTCGCTAATATTACACATTCATTATCATATTCTCATACTTATTTTAGAATAAACTCTGCTTTCTCTTAATTATTATTTAATTTATTTGCAGGACCATTCCTAAAGGAGAGGGAAGAGAAACGAGCCCAAAAGCCTATCAAAATTCTGATTTAAATCAGAATTAATTTGAAGTCAGTAAATTAGGGCAGATCAGGTCGGTTCAGATCGGTTGAAAACCAGTTAGAACAAATCCCTACAAATCAATCAGTTGAGCCAAAGACCAAAGGCCGTTTCGTCACAATTTCGGAGATAAAACTGAAAATCCAGCTGAAGATAAAGTCATATCCCGAAACCAGGCTGCTCCACCCCTCAGTTGTGGCCACCTGGCCACAGAAATGCCGTGAAAATGAGGCATAAGCCATGGATCCGCGGCTTTGTTAGGGAGTTAGGGGGAGTGATTGCTCCCCTATCTTCATATGCTCTCATAGGTTGGGTTTTGCCTATAATATTGAGATTTTCAGAGCGTAGAAAGGATGACCATGCAGAGATAGAATTTAGTCCATGTTTTCATTTTTTTTAGTAAAGGTTTTGTTTTTCTTTTGATGTAATTTTTCTTTCTTTGTAAGTATAATTTAGACTGAGATTCATGTAAGTAAGAGAGGGAGGCTTATGTTGAGAGTGACACCGATGTACCTCCTCCTTTCTTCCATCATTTCTGCAAGCAATAAAAGGTAATTTTTTTTTTATGTTTGTCTTTACTTTTGTTTTCTTCTTTTTCTTTCTACTTTTCCTCTTTTGGTTATGATGAGAATCTAAGTGAATCTAAAAGCATCAGTATAGTCATGTTTGTGTGAGTGCCAACGATATTAGATGATGATGATCTCCTCCTCAAGATTCCGTATCATTTCATTCTTGTTTGTCTTGATGATGTAATGCGAATGGGGACTGAGCTCGATCTTATGTTTTATAAGTTGAACGCCTCTGAAGTAAGGTTGAACATGCAAGGGTTCCAGGTAAGTCATCAACCAGAGGTGGTAAGTATTTCTTTAATCTTTTCTTTCTTTTCTTTTATTTCTTTAGTTTAGATCACCAACACCAACAACACCCAACTCTTTCATCACTCATTTCGATTTCTTTGTACATATCATTTCTAGTTTCTCCATCTTCTTAATCTACCATCTTCTTCCTAAGTTAACTTTAACTCAAATTTTCGTTTTTTCTTTTAAAGAACTAAAGAAGAACTTTAACCATACTTTGTAGCCTAAAAGAAAACTTACTAAAAAAGCTTCCATCGCTAGCCCCTCCTTGTGGATCACGACCCGCATAGCCACTTGCTATTGCGGTAGAATTGAGTAACTTGAACTTTTCATTCTTAGTTCTGAAATTCTGTATTTTGTGCGCAGGTTCAAACTCAATCAGTCGATCGCTGCAGAAGTTGGTCGACCGGTCTGGTCGACCAACGTGCATAAGCGTGCACGCCAGTTTGGACTGGTGGGCCGGTCAACCGGGCGGTCAACCGTTCAGAGAGCTCTGCTATCTGGAAATGGCCTAGGTCGACCGACCGTCGACCGGCAGAGGGCTACTGCTCTCTGTATCCAGCTCTGATCGACCGGGCGGTCGACCGGCCAGAGAGTCGTTGATCTCTGTTTCTAGGCCCGGTTGACCGTGCGGTCGACTGATGGCTCAACAGTCATAAAAATGACCGTTGGCCGGTCACCGCCCGGTCGACCGGAAGGGCATTTCTGCCCTTTCCTGCTGCTAACGGGCAGAATTTGTTTGGGGCTATAAATACCCCTCATTTGAGCTGGTTTCATACAAGTTTTTCAAAGCAAATATCCTCATCTTCTTAAGTGTTTAACAGCAAGTTTTTAAAAGAGTTTTGGGCTTAAAGATTTATCTTTATTTGTTTTAAAAGAGTTGGAAAAATCAAGAAAAGGAGAAGTCTTTTGGATTGGTTTTTGATCTTCATTTCTATACCTATTCTAGAAGCTTTCCCAAGAGTTTTTCTTTGTGTTTTTGATTTCCATACTCTTTTTTTTCTCACACTGGAGCTATCTATCTATCCTATCTATTAGGATCTATTTGTAAATCACCTAGAGGGGGGTGAATAGGTGATGGCTAATCTAATGGTCACTTAATGCCAAATGATGCAAATGATGCGGAAGCTAAAAACAATTATGACCTAATCAAATCTTTTACACTAAACACCACGTATAACTAAGAGTGTTGCCGAATTCCCCGTGAAGGGCTCTGGACAAACTCCTCTAGATTCCCCTTGAATGGGTTGAGGTGCCGCGTTGGCTCTCTTGGTTGAATACAAGTGTTAGCAACAATCCCACGCAAGTATATAACAATATGAGCACAATATATCAAGCATGTAAATGTAGAGACAATATAAGCTATGCAAGATATAAAGGAGATAGAGAGAGAGAGAGATGGCAATCGCAAACACAAGGGTATGTTTCGAGGTTCGAGCACACTTGCTCTACATCCCCGCCTTCGACACACGAAGGATTTCCACTATGCAAGATCCCAATGGATCTCTCCTCGGTGCCACAACACCTACAAGCCCTCGGACTCCCTAGTCCCGTACACACCGCAAGCCTACCGGCTCGCCGAGGCCGCACCTCAAACAACCGAGTCCGCACCCGAACTCAAAACAACGACGAGCACACTTGCCCGTCTCCTCAAAGAACAAAGAAAAGATCTTTGGTGATCACAACACTTTGATCACCTAAAGTACTCTCACTACAACACACCTATAGGATGAATAATCAATGGATAGCTCAAGTGTGGTGTGAGAAAAGCAAGGATGTGAAAGGTGGAGGAAAACTCAAAGACTTTCTTTTAACACTCTTGATAAAAACTTCCCTTTAGATAGGAAATATTTGCTCTCTATTTTGTGGAGAAAACCCTTTTAAAAGTCTGGGAAAAACTGGCTCTAAGAGACTCCAAAATCTTGTAACAAAACAATGACAAGACCCCCAATTTATAGGCTGCCAGAAAACTAGCCGTTGGGATCTGTCAGTACTGCCGTCGACCGGCCCGGTCGACCGCCAACGGTCGGATTTCTGATCGTTGGAGCCACGGTCGACCGGTGCGGTCGACCGAACTTTCTAGAGAGCACTGCTCTCTGGAGCGGTCGACCGGCACGGTCGACCGTCCACCAGTACACACAGGCGTGCACGTTTGTGCACGTCAGTCGACCAACCCGGTCGACCGACTTCAGGATTAGTCGACTTATAAGGGTAGGCAAGTCGACTAGCTGAAGCCTGAAAACAGTCTTTCTGGGATTAAAAAGTTTGTCTTTTTTTGGCTCATATAAAATCCCATAAAATACATAAAAATCTACAAAAATAGTTTAACCAATATACTTTGATGTACAAACATGCTTGCATAAAATCAAGGCATGTTATAAAAGATTGGACTATTTTTGTAACTTGGAAATATTTGGCCCATGATAAAAACTGTATTTTTCTAAAACAATATTTTCCAAAACATATTTTTCCAAATCTTCATCAAATACAAAAACAAGATATACTTTTAAGGCACAGTGTGTGTGGATATGATCCACTACACAAAAATATCTATATTTTTGTCATAAAGCTCTAAACTTGGTTTTGGTTGAAAGATAAGTATATGGGAAATACCAAAAACCAAACTTATATTTTTCAAAAAGAAAAATCTTTTCTAAACTAAAAAATCTTTTATGAAAAGACAATAAAATCAAGAGTGTGTGTGTGTGTGATATGTACTTGAGCAATCCACCAACTATCTATCCTTTACATTTTTAACTAAAAACAAAAACTAAATCTTATACCTAGACACAAGTCTTCATCTTCTTGAAGTCTTCACTTGAAGGCTTCTCATCTTCTTGACTTGGTCCAAGCTTGATTCAAAAGCTCCTTGGATCACACCGTGCTAGCTCCAAATCTTGATAATGAAAAATGATTTTTCGTATTTTTGTATGATCTCTTTGAGCTTCCTTGACATTTTATCCTTTGTTGAGCTATGCACCTACTAAGATCTTGATAATGAATCTGTCACTAATTAAACACAAGATCATTAGTAAATATAACTTCATAAGTTGATCATCATCAAAACTGGGATGATAGGCCTTTGGGCCAACACTATTTTGTGGAAAATTGGTTTGTGGTTGCTGATACCACCAAGAGTTGTAAACCCTCCGTACTTTGTGATATCCCTCTAGTGAGAGGTGATTGTGTTGTTATCCCTCTTGTGAGAGGTGATTGTGGAGGTTGTGTTG
This sequence comes from Agave tequilana, assembly GCA_038442645.1. Classification (NCBI taxonomy): domain Eukaryota; kingdom Viridiplantae; phylum Streptophyta; class Magnoliopsida; order Asparagales; family Asparagaceae; genus Agave; species Agave tequilana. The sequence goes on from JAVJIF010015941.1 coordinate 6,944, forward strand.
GTATCCCTCTTAGTGACGATGTGATTGTTAGAGTTGTGGCTTTGAGCCTTATCCCTCTTGTGTGAGGTGATAGTTGTTTGGCTAAGTGCCCATTCCTCTGAGTGTAGAGGTGATTTGTGTTGTGCCTTGTCTCTTGTGTAGAAGTTGTATTTGTTGGAGAGAGGAGTTGTGTACTCCTACTTGTATTTGCCTAAATCCTCAGTGGAGGTTCCCTGTGTGGGAAGTCCTGTGTGGACGCTATAGTGGAAGTCCTTCTGTGTGAAGGCGGGGACGTAGAGCTGGGTGCTCGAATCTCGAAATATATCTTTGTGTTTGGGTTTGATCAACTCTCTCTCTTTTATTTTGTGCATTGCATCATATTATTCATATCATATATATACTTGGGTTTGATTGTGTGCCATACTGATTGGTCACTAATGTTGCATATTTAATATCACATTTCCATACTTATTTTAGAATAAAAGCCTGCATTGTCCTAATTATTTGTTTAATTTATTTGCAGGCCCAATCCTTAAGGAGATGAAGAGAAATGAGCCCAAAAGCCCACCAGAATTCTGAATTAAATCAGAGTTAATTCGTACACATAAAATCAGGGCAAAATCAAGAGGTTGAAACCGGTTGAGAAGAATCCTCTCAGAATCGATCGGTTAAAGCCAAGAATCCAAGGCCATTTCGTCAGAATCCGGAGCTCAAACGACAAAACTAACAAAGGATAAAGCCAGAAGAAACCCCCAGAGAGACCCACCAACAGGGTGTGGCCATCTGGCCACACCCTGGCCGCAGAAACGCGGCTTGGGCCGCATTTCCGCAGCAATCTTGGGGAGTTAGGGGTAGCGTGAACTCCCCCGACCTCCCCGGGATCTTGGTGGTTGGGTTTTCTGTCTATAAAAGGCCATTATGTGCACTGAAAATGGACGTCAAGGCAGATTAGGATTTAGCCTAGTTTTAATTCTTTGTAGTTTAGGTTTTTCTTTTCTTGTTATGTAATTTGTATGTAACTTAGGGTAGAAGAAGATTCATGTAAGTAAGAGAGAGAGGCTGAAGTTGAGAGTGACACCGACGATGTACCCTCCTCCTTTCTTCCATTGTCTCTGCAATTAATAAAGGTAAAAGTTCTTTTTATGTTTGTATTTTCTTTTGTTTTGTCTTCCTCTTCTACTTTACCTTGGTTGTTGTTGTTGAAGTGTACAAGTGAATTCCAAAGCAAGTATAACTAAGCTACGTGAGAGCCAGTGATAGTTCATGAAGACATTCTCCTCTTCCAAGATCCGCATCACTTCGTTCTTGCTAGGCTTGACGATATAATGTGCACGGGGACTGAGCTCGAGCTTATGATCTATGCGTTGAACGCCTCCTAAGTAAAGGTAGAACATGCAACGTTTTCCAGGTAAGTCATCACTCAACCTAGGTAAGTATTTCTACACTTTTCTTTCTTTCTTTTCTTTTACTTCTTTAGTACAGATCACCAACCATCTCCTCCAACTCTTTCTTCTCCACTTCATTGTACATAGTCGCTTTTATTGTTTTCTGATTTTCCACCATCTTCATCTTTCATTCTCTTCTAACATAACATGATTCTTTCACTTTTCTTAACTTAAAAACAGAGAAGAACCTTCGCTTTTATTCTTAACGATTTTAATAAAGAACTGTAAAGCTCCCATCGCAAACCCTCCTTGTGGATCACGACCCGCATAGCCACTTGCTATAGCGGAAGAATTGAGCACTTGCACACTTCTTTTCTTAAGATCTATAATCTCGTATTTTGTGTGCAGGTTTAGCCTCAATCAAATTTTGGCGCCGTTGCCGGGGAGGGTAAAACGGTTGTTATTGAAATCTGAATTTTTATTGAAAATTTCTTTTAGAACTAAACGAATTTTCTTCTCTGTTGCAGGTTACAGGGCAAGCAAAGCAGGAAAATAAGTTTGCAGTGACATACAAGTGGTATTGGGCCTCTGCTCTAGAAAGTAGAGACCCATTGCCCTCTGAATTGCCGCGTTTTCACGGCAAAAGCCGCGGATCCGCGGCAAGGAAGAGTTGACTACTAACAGCTTTTTGCAGGGCTGCTTAGTGTAAAAAAATTCTAGTTTGCTGCAACTTTAATTTTTCTTATATGCCATAACATAAGCCTGCTAATAATCAACAGTAAAATATTTGTTGAAAAGATAAAAAATTGATTAGACATTTGCATTTTAGGCACGTGTCTTTTTAATTCCTTTAATTTTTACTGTTGAAGAGTGCTGGAGCAAGGTACGTATGCATTGCATTTAGCATAGGACTCACTTCGTGGTTGTTTATATCGCTTTGATTGAATCTTACATATCCTGTACACTTGCACAAATTGATCTTAAGGGCACTAACCCATTAACAAGATAAGGTGGGGATTTAATCACCCTTCCTTAGCCCAAAAATCAGAATCCAAGCACTCACTAACCCAAGCCTAACTTAAATTGAGTAGACGTTGGCCCTAGGGACATCTCAGACTTAATTAGGAGATTATCCTAAGGGAGAAAAATGTTAGAATCTAACTCCTGCAAAATCAGTGTCTAGGAAAGGGATTGAGGGCCGAAAGCCCGAAGGTGGGTGGTTATTTAATTAAGGAACGTCTTTGATGGAAAACCTCCCACCAACCTTGCCCTGACCTGGCTGATTAGCTTGTGGTTAAAGTCTACATTAGACCTCCCGTGGACAGTCTAACCAGTTAGGAGTCGTCTAGGTCCTAAGTCTACCCTAACTTAGCCTAGAATTTTTTCTTTTTTGTTTGTTTATTTGTTTGTTTTTCTTTGTTTGTATTCTATTGTGTGATATGGACTACAATAATAATTTTTTCAACTACAATAATAATTCATATTACACACCGACTTCATTTTCGGATATTACCAACCCGGCATATCATAACTTTGACCAACCTAGTGTGCCGGATTGGTCTTATCCGAATCAATATGACCCATACCCCCCATCTAATAACTATAATTTCCATAATAATTTCAACTCTTCACCGAGTCAGTGGGGATTCACCTCCCCCGAGCATAATTTTCAACCACCTTGTCCTCCTTCTCCACCTAGTCCACAATATTTTCAAGAGTCATACTCAGTTCCACCCGTCCAAAATAGGAAACCATCAATTTTGGAAATGAGTATGCGTGAGTCCAAACACAAATCCCCAAATCTGATGGACTCACAATTTCACTACCACTTCCAAGATAATTCTTCATCTTTTCATCAAAACAATGAACCTATCAACTATGAAAAGATGCTTGAAGCCATGACTCAGGCTCAAAACACTCATAATCGTGACATAGATATGATGGTCGAATCTCTACGTTCCCACCGTCCTGATGTCACTAACTATTCTGTTAGAGCCGAAGAGTTATGTAGTTTTGAAAATCAAGATTCCATTTCAGAACAACCATGTGAACTTACCCAAACTCCAAATGATATTGATAGTTTGGCTAGTTTTCCTTTTCCTGAAATAGAACTTGAAAATGATTATGATCCTGAACCCCAACTTAGTGATTCAATTCTATTTCCTGATTCGATTATGACTTCGGTATCTTCACCTGACTTCAATCTTTTCCCGGAGTCAACATTGGATCCTGTACCAATTCATAAAGAAATTGAATCACTCATCTTTGAGGATCATGTTGAACTTGACCAACTTTACAATTTTGAAAATCCCATTGATAAATTGGCAAGTTCTCCATTTTTTGATATTGAACTCAATGAGATATGTGACCTAGATTCTCACATATGTGATCCAGTTCAACTTTCTAAATCAATATTGACTCCTGTTTTATTACCAAACTTGAATAATATTCTAGAGTCAGTTTTGATTCCCCCGCCTATCATTCCTGAACTGGAATCACCCATATTAGGTCACATTCTATTGTTGGAAAATACATGTGGACTTGAGTTTCAACTTCTTGACTTGGACCCAATTCCTGAACCAATTTCGACTCTTGAACCTTTACTTGATTTAAGTCACCTTCCTGAGTCGGTATTAGTTCCTGTCCTTCCTGAGTCCAAGTCAATTGTTCTATCATTTCATACTCCATTCTGGGACGAGGTGGTTGACAAATTTGACTCCGAAATTAGTTATGGAATATGAAAATTAGATGGGGTCAAATATTTAATAAAAATCCTTCATGGATATATCTTTTTAATGGGTTATATTAAAGATGTTGCTGGTGGGTTCCTCCGAGACCCAAGAAAAGTTGATTGGGCCGTGTTTCGTGGACCAATCAGACCACCACCGGAACCACCACCTTAAGGTAACCATTTTCCTTCCCTTTCTTCTTTTTCATGCATCTATGCATTAATTCATACATTGAGGACAATGCATGAGATAGGTGTGGGGGAGGGTCTAACATAACTTTTCCTTTTCTTTAAAAAAAAATTAACATTTTTCTTTACTTTTAAAAACTTTTTGAAAAATAGAAACAATATTTTGACTTATTTTTGTAAGAAATTAAGTTAATTTTAAGGAATAGGAAAATCCAAATTAGGATTTCTTATACTTGGTCAAAATAAGATTATTTGTTTGATTTATAGGGTTAGGAAGATAATTTGTCAAAGTAATTTAGTCTTGATCTTTACCTTGATGAAATATGCACACTTCATACACTTACACACTTAGGGTTCAAAAACAAAGATTCTTATGCCTTATAAAAAATATATATATATAAACAAATCTAATTATTGATTAGCTAGGTGCTTTGGCCTAAGAAAGCCTTAGTATTTATGCAAAAGATAATTAGATGAGTTTGAAAAAAAAAGTCTAATTATTGACTAGCTAGGTGCTTTGGCCTAAGCAAGCCTTGGTATTTATGCGAAAGATGATTAGATAAATTTGAAAAGAAAAATCCTCTGATTAAGCTGGGTATTTGTGCCTAATAAAGCATAAGTATTCACACCTAAAAGAGGTTCATATAATAAAATCCTTAGTTTTGTGGCCTTGTTTGCTCGAGTCCTTAAGTCCTAGGGGTGTCTTCTCACCTGGTGCCCCAAGACCGTCTGGTTTGGGAGTCATCGATTAAAGGCTCGTTACATGGGCAGATTAGAAAGCCTAATAAAACTAAGGAATAATACCACAAAAAGAAAAAAAAAGTATATATATATAAAAATAAATAAGGCATAAGAGTTAGAGTTAATGAACCCTTAGTCAAAATTTTCACATTCACAAGGTGCATATGACTTAGGGTAAAGTAATAGACTAGATGAGAAGCACAATTTGACTCCTTACTTTGATTAATAACAAATTTTTGAATAGAGACTAAGTTTAGGAATGAAAAATTTGGCTTTCCTATAACTTATAGATTGCTTAGATCTTACAATCATATTTCAAATATTTTTCTCTTTCAAAATGTTTTTCGAAAATACTAACTCTTTATTTCTCTTTCTTTATGGATTTTGTGGGTGCAATCCGCTGAAAACCCTCACGAGACAAAACTCGTCCTCTAGGGGGAACCTAGAGGTTTAACGGCTTATTGCACATGCTCAGTGCAATCGCGCGACCTGCGAAAGTGGTCTAATAATCTCTAGTATAGTTTAGTTGTTTTGCTCGAGGACGAGCAAAAGATAGGTATGGGGGTGTGATTGGTCACTAGTGTTGCATATTTTATGTCACGTTTCCATACTTATTTTAGAATAAAAGCCTGCATTGTCCTAATTATTTGTTTAATTTATTTGCAGGCCCAATCCTTAAGGAGATGAAGAGAAATGAGCCCAAAAGCCCACCAGAATTCTGAATTAAATCAGAGTTAATTCGTACACATAAAATCAGGGCAAAATCAAGAGGTTGAAATGTAGGATCTATAATCAAAGCAACACAACACTAGAGGGGGAGTGAATAGTGTTTAAAAACTGTAAATCAATTTACTTGCAGGAAATAAAATAAACACAAGATAAACTTAGAAAATTCAAACGCAAGGACAAGAGAGTTATCCTGGTTCGGTCCTTGTGACCTACATCCAGTCCCCAAGCCAACCGCTTGAGATTTTCCTTTCCTGATTTGTGTACACCCACAACCAATTCCTTATACACCACTTGACAAACGCCCTTTGCCAAATGTGCACAACTCCTCTTTACACCAAGAGAACAAACGCCTTGTACAACTTTCTTCTACTCCTAAGAAGACGCCTTGTACAATGATCTTCTTTGAATGATTACAATGGTCCTATAAGCCTTGAGATTGAATGTATTTGTGGACAAGGTTTCTTATAGGAAGGATTTCAGGAATCTTCACAATGGACTTTGGAATTTGGTGAAGAAAACTGAAAGAGAAACTGGTTTTCAGAAAACAGAATATTTGGACAGAGTTTTGGCTGAAAACTTTGGATTTTTTAATTGGTGATTTGACCCTAGGACAATACCCCTATTTATAGGTGAAATCCATAGGAAGTTAGGGTAGTTATCAGGCCAAATTCAAATTTTGAAACGTTGAAAAACACACCAGAATTCACCAACTGCACAGCAGTTACCAACTGCTATTAGTCGACTTGAACAGGAGATTAGTCGACTAGCAGAACAAATTTTCACTGATTAGTCGACTACAACAAGGGGTTAGTCGACTATGTTTTGACTGATACAGACATTTGGTTTCTGGAAAACTGAATGTAGTCGACTATATAGGACTGTTAGTCGACTAGGTAATGGGTTAGTCGACTATAGATATTGGGTAAGTCGACTAAGTTTTATGTCAGACAGAAACAGAGAGTTGGGAAATATTTGTATAGGTTATTAGTCGACTTGGGAAATTGTATAGTCGACTAGGGTATCTGTTAGTCGACTACATATGGAAGTCAAGTCGACTAACAGTCATGACAGAGACCAAACAGAGAGTTAGGAAATTTGGTTTGGAAGTATCTAGTCGACTAGGGTATTTGGCAAGTCGACTATAATATGGGTAGTCGACTTAAATAAGAGGTCAAGTCGACTTGGGAAGATATTTTGTGTAAGTGATCAAGACATTTCACATATTTTCTAAAGTTACACAAAAACATCCAAAAATACCCATAATCTTCAATTGGCTTCAACTTAGGTAGAGCAATCATAATGAGGTAGAAATGCTTGTTCATCATCAAAATCTTGCAACTTGATAGGCTTCAACATTCTCCCCCTTTTTGATGATGACAACTTATGTTTATGATAGCTCCCCCTGCAACAAAACTCCCCCTGCAGTAAATAGGTTATACCAAAACATATATATAATCAAGTTTACTCCTGCAGAAAGTGTTAAATTTCCCTGCATTGTCATATGTCAATATCCATAACATCATATGTCAATTTTGAGATTTGCACAGAACATTGCCAGAAGCTTGTTGACATATGCTTTGTTCAAATTTGCAGAACTTTATAGCACAGAACATATTAGCAACAATAGAACAAATTTAGCAATATCAGAACACATAGAATATAACATGTAACATAACACAGAACAGAACATAGAACATAACACATATAAACAGAGATGTTCTCCCCCTTTGTCATTAACAAAAAGCAGAAAACAGATACATAAACAGACATTATTTGCAAACTGAAGCTTACACAATAAACGAGTCTTAAAAAACTAAAAAAATACAGAAAGTGCAAAAACGGCAAAAGCAAAAACATGAAGAAACGCCAACGCCATAATCTTCAAAGATCGGATCCGGGAGGAGGAGGTGGCAGAAAATGTGTCTTGAGGAGATTTAGAATCTCTGTTTGAGTAGATGCAAATGAATCCATCTGAAGTTGCATATGCTCAAACCGAGTCATCATTAAAGACTGATTTTGAAGCACTTGATTCTGAGTGTCTTGAAGAACTTGTTGTTGGACATGAAGAGAGGCAATCTCAACAGACAGTGAATTGTAGAATGCATCAGTGTAAGAAGAAGGTGGTTGGTTTGAGGTGGTTCAGTGAAAGGAGGTTGGGTAGAGGAAGATGGAGGTTGAGTGGGACTATGTGGTGGTGAAGAGGGTTGTTGTGGAGGAGGAGGAGGAATATCAGTAAGTTTCATACGGTGAATAGCAGCACGATCAAACAGTTCAAATATCTTAATGACACTAGTTTCGGAATCAAGATCAACGCGAAATTTCCGAAATACATGTGTCAAAAAAGTTCCAAAAGGAAGGAATGAAGTATGTGACTTAACCAAGGTATCAAATACAATTTTGGCCCAATTGACCTCGAGTCCAGCCATAATAGCATAGACACACGAGGATAACTCTCGAGAATAGTAGTTATAACTACCAGTCTTAGGGCAAATATTGTATGCAAGGATACGACCTATGAGACGGGGAATAGGTTTCAATTTGGTGTTGGTCATAGGTAAGCCTTGGCCAGGGAGAAAGATACTACTCAAGACTTCCTCATCATCCATGGTAATATCATCAAGCAAGAGACCGTGATAAGGAATAGACAAGATACGGCCAATTGATTTAGGGGATAGTTTTATGTTTATACCTTTAACGAAGGAGTAAATATGGACATCGTCCTCATTATCTTCATAGGTTAAATTGGTATAAAACAAGTAAATTAAGAATGGATAGTATCCTTGTCTTGAATCAGTAGAAAACATATGAAACAATCCACAGTTTTGCAAATATGAGACAATGTCATAGTGATGAAAATCCTCATATTTAACAAATCTACCGGGGAGTATTTCTAAGGAGGAAAGTCTAATGTAATCCTCTTCTAGGGCAGGATTCTTTAGAAATTCCCTAAAATCAACTTGGGAAGATGATGATGATGGAGTAAATTTAGTTTTCTTGGACTTAGACATGGTGAAAACTGAAATTGAAGCAAGATAAGACTAGAAATCAAAGGGAAGTGCTGAGAGCAGAAAGATTTTACCAAGAATTGGAAGGAAAGTGAAGGAAATTGAAGAGGGTCACTGCTGCAGGTGTTTTTCTCTCCTTGCTGCTGAAGTCGACTGGAGTCTGCGGCTGGGAAGAGAAAAGAGGGAAAAATCTAGGGTTTTGTTGAGGGATATGATGGATTTAAAGGTGGAGATCAAACCTTGAAAGAGATCAACGGTGAGGATTAAAAGAAAGTGTTATTGGATCCTTAACTTAAGAAAATGGGTCGGGTTTCAAAGTGGAAAAAAAACGAAATCAGAAGACAAATTTTCACAGTATTAGTCGACTTGCAGGTTAGTATTAGTCGACTAATAAATGGACTAGTCGACTAGGAAGTTACTATAGTCGACTAATTTTTGAAAAATCAGAAAGTCAAGTCTCTGTTGGTGCACATTAGTCGACTGGGGCACTGTTAGGTCGACTAGGTCCTCTATAAGTCGACTAATAAGAAATAGTAAGTCGACTAATGAAGTAAAAAATGCCATTAAAAAATTATTAAAAAAATTTAAAAATCTGAAAAATTGCAAATACCCAAATCTCTTCGAAATTTTATAAAAGTATCTTCTTTCAGAGGCTTTTTGAATATATCTGCAATTTGATTATCAGTTGATATAAAAGATAAAGAAATGTCACCTTTTAAAGCATGATCACGTAGAAAATGATGTCTAATATCAATATGTTTGGTACGTGAATGATGAACAGGATTTTTAGATAGATTAATAGCACTGGTATTATCACACATAATAGGTGAGTTTGTGATAGTCATGCCATAATCAAGTAAGATTTGTTTCATCCATATAATTTGTGCACATGCAACACTAGCAGCAATATATTCTGCCTCGGTTGTTGATAATGATACAGAATTTTGCTTTTTACTGAACCATGATACTAGTGAATGTCCCAAAAAGTGACAAGTACCACTAGTACTCTTCCGATCAGATTTACAACCAGCAAAATCAGCATCACTATACGATAGTAAATCAAATGTGCATGATTTTGGATAAAATAAACCATAATTGATTGTGTTATTTAAATATCGAAAAATTCTTTTCACTGCTTTAAGATGTGATTCCTTAGGATTTGACTGATATCTAGCACATAAGCATACACTGAACATAATATCAGGTCTACTTGAAGTAATATAAAGTAAAGAACCAATCATACCTCTATAGAGTTTCTGATCAACATTCTTACCATTTTCATCTTTGTCTAAAAATGTCGTCGTACTCATGGGAGTATTCTTATGACCAGAATTTTTCATGCCAAATCTTTTTAGAAGTTCCTTTGCATACTTGCACTGGGAACTGAAGATTCCATCCTTCATTTGCTTTATTTGCAGACCGAGAAAGTAAGTAAGTTCGCCCATGTGGCTCATCTCAAATTCACTCTGCATGGTCTTAGAAAATTCTTGACAAAGATTATCGTTAGTAGATCCAAATAAAATGTCATCAACATAAATCTGAATGATTAAGATATCTTTATCAACATGTTTAATAAAGAGAGTTGTATCTGCTCTTCCCATTTTAAAATCAGAATTTAAAAGAAAACTTTTTAATCTATCATACCAAGCACGGGGTGCTTGCTTTAACCATATAAAGCTTTCTTAAGTTTAAAAACATGGTTTGAAATTTTTCATGTTCAAAACCTGGAGGTTGTTCAACATAAACAGTTTCTTTAATAAATTCGTTTAAAAAGGCACTTTTAACATCCATTTGATATAGTTTGAAATTCATAAAACAAGAAAAAGCAAGTAAAATACGAATAGATTCAAGCCTAGCTACTGGTGCATAAGTTTCATCAAAATCAATACCTTCTTCTTGATTGTATCTTTGTGCTACTAACCTTGCTTTGTTCTTAATGACTTCACCTGATTCATCGAGTTTGTTCTTAAAGACCCATCTGGTGCCGATGACTGGATGATCAGTAGGACGTTGTACAAGATCCCAAACATCATTTCTGACAAATTGGTTCAACTCTTCTTGCATGGCAATGGTCCAAAAATCATCCGCATATGCTTCTTTGATATTCTTTGGTTCAATGAGTGATATGAAGGCAATTTGTGTTATGTAGTTCAACTTGGATCTCGTCTGAACGCCTTGATTTATATCTCCAATAACCAAATCACGTGGATGATTTCTTACTTCAACATATGCTTTCGGTAACTCGGTAGAAGTCTCATCATCCTTAGAAATGTTAGTATCAACAGAAGATATAACAATATTATCAATAGGAGTATCTATAATATGATCATCATCATGTGGAGAAGTATTAGAAATAGGCTTAGTCAAGGATTCATCAAATTTAACATGTAATGATTCTTCAATAGTAAATGTTTTCTTATTAAATATTCTATATGCTTTACTTTGAGTAGAGTATCCAACAAAAATACCTTCATTGGATCTAACATCAAATTTATCTAAAGCATCTTTTGTATTTAAGATAAAGCATTTACATCCAAAAATCTTAAAGTAAGAAACTTTTGGAATCCTGTTATAAAACAATTCATAAGATGTTTTGTTTAAAAAAGATCGAATAAGCAACACGATTTAAAACATAACATGCAGTAGCAATAGCCTCAGCCCAAAAATATTTTGGTAAATTACTGTCCATAAGCATTGTTCTAGCACATTCTTGCAAAGTCCTATTCTTTCTCTCTACAACACCATTTTGAGGAGATGCTCTAGGAAATGCAAAATTATGTGTAATACCATACTTATCACAGAATTTTGAAAAAGATTCATTTTCAAATTCTCCTCCATGATCACTTCGAATAGTGACTATGTTTAGAGACTTTTGATTTTGAATTCTTTTACAAAAACTTGCAAATTCATCAAAAGTATCATTTTTATTTTTTAGAAAAATGACCCATGAAAAACGTGAATAATCATCAACAATAACAAAAACATATCTACTCTTGTTTAAAGAAGAAACATGAGTAGGACCAAATAAATCCAAATGCAACAATTCCAAAGGTCTATTAGTAGAAACTAAATCTTTAGATTTAAAAGATGATTTGACTTGTTTTCCTAATTGACAAGAATCACAAAAATAATCCTTTTTAAAAGCAATTTTTGGAAGACCTTTAACTAAATCAAATTTAGAAATCTTAGAAATAGTTTTCATATTCAAATGACCAAATCTTTTATGCCATAAAAAATAATCATTATTAGAAGCAAGTAAACATAAGTCATCATTAGATGATATGCAAGATATAGATAATTCATAAATGTTATTGTTACGAAAACCTTTGAATAAAATATCTTTCATGTTAGTATCATAAATAAGACATGCATCTTTTTCAAAAACAATTTTATAACCCTTATCACATAATTGACTAATACTTAATAGATTGTGTTTTAAACCACTTACCAAAAGAACATTTTCAATAAGGGGTTTTGAAATATTACCACTATGCCGGTACCATAACCTTTCTTTGTTATTGTCTCCAAATATCACTGTACCTCCCTTTTTGATTTGAACGGAAGACAGTAGTTGAATGTGTCCGGTCATGTGTTTGGAACACCCACTATCAAGTATCCACTTTTCTTTAAAAGGTACCTATAAGATAAACAAATTTGTATGGTACCCATCATGATAGGGTCCGAAAAAGATTAGCCTTTAGGAACCCAAATCCAATTGGAATTAGGTTTCCACTTGTTAGTATAAACATAATTCTCAGAATTACACACATCATGTATATAAGATGCAATATAAACATTTTTATCAACATTATTAAGATTCTTAGGAACCCATATATATTTGCATCTAATTCTTTTTGAAGTAATATTTCTTTTCACAAAAGAATTATTATTATGAAGATGTGTAGATTTTACAAAATTAGTTTTTGAAAATCCAATACCAACATGAGTAGGTTTATAAATCTTATCTTTTGAAAAACCAAGACCAAAATGATTGTTAGACATCTTTTGAGAAGATAATAAAACATTTAAATTCTCTTTTCCTTTATTAAACTTTGTTACATTTTTCAAAAGATCTTCATACTTAATTTTGAAAACAATCATGTCTTTATCTAAAATAGAGATTCTAGAATTTAAAGAAATAGTTTCCTTTTTAAGTAAAGAATTTTCTTTTAAGAAAATTTCATTATCCTTTTTAAAGATGCAATAACTTTTTCAAAATCTTCATTTTGAGAACTTAGAGAAGATGTTTGAGAAACAAAACATGCATTTTCATGAATGAGTCTTTCATTTTCCTTTATTAAGACTTTATTTTTAATCTTTTCATTTTTGAAATTATTAAACAATTCATTAAAAGCTTCTAATAACTCATCATAATCTTGTACCTCGTCTTCTTGGGCCATGAAGCAGATATTGGCGGTTTCTGTTGCTTCTTCTTCGTCAGAGGAGGATGAGTCGCTATCATCCCATGTTGCTTGGAAGGCTTTCTTCTTCTTGTTGAACTTATTGAAGTTCTTGAAGTGTCCTTTTGATTTCATCAATGGACAATCCTTCTTTATGTGGCCTGGTTTGTTACACTTAAAGCAAGTAGGAGTATCATTAGTATCTTTATTCTTTTTAAATTTACCTTATTTTAAGAACCTTTTGAACTTTCTGGATAGCATCGCCATTTCTTCTTCATCGTCATCCGAATTGTCCGTGTCGGAGGATGCATGGAAGGCAAGTACTTTCTTCTTGGATGGAAGTTGTTGTTCGTCCTTCTTCCTTTCTTCTAACTGCACTTCATATGCCATTAGATTACCGATTAGGTTTTCTAATGTCATAGTTGAGAGATCATTCGCCTCTTCAATGGCGGTTGTCTTCTTCTCCCATTCTGGTGTGACTGCACGAAGGATCTTACGAACTCTTTCAACTTGAGTGTAGTCCTTTCCAAGGGATGCTAATGAATTGGTGATGTCAGTGAATCTTGTAACCATTTCGGATATGGTTTCATTCTCCTTCATTTTGAATAACTCAAATCTGTGGACAAGAACAGATATTTTAGATTCCTTAACTTTATTTGTGCCTTCGTGAGTTACCTGAAGAGTATGCCATATTTGATGTGCAGAAGTGGATGTAGACACACGGTTGAACTCTTCTTTGGTTAAAGCACAAAATAGAGCGTTCATCGCCTTGGCATCAAGATTTGCATTCTTCTTTTGATCTTCACTCCAAGCGTTGTAGTTGGTTGTTGGCTTGGTGTATGATGCTTCTACAATGTTCCAAAGATCGTAGTTGAGCGATTACAAGTAGATCTTCATTCTACACTTCCAATAGTTGTAGTTGGTTCCGTCAAATAGCGGTGGACGTTGTGTAGAATGTCCTTCTTTGAATTGGGATGAAGGGAACTCCGTTGTCATCCTCGTATGGTTGTTGCCTTGAACCTGGTCTGATACCAAATGTAGGATCTATAATCAAAGCAACACAATACTAGAGGGGGGGTGAATAGTGTTTAAAAACTGTAAATCAATTTACTTGCAGGAAATAAAATAAACACAAGACAAACTCAGAAAATTCAAACGCAAAGACAAGAGAGTTATCCTGGTTCGGTCCTTGTGACCTACATCCAGTCCCCAAGCCAACTGCTTGAGATTTTCCTTTCCTGATTTGTGTACACCCACAACCAATTCCTTGTACACCACTTGACAAACGCCCTTTGCCAAATGTGCACAACTCCTCTTTACACCAAGAGAACAAACGCCTTGTACAACTTTCTTCTACTCCCAAGAAGACGCCTTGTACAATGATCTTCTTTGAATGATTACAATGATCCTATAAGCCTTGAGATTGAATGTATTTGTGGACAAGGTTTCTTATAGGAAGGATTTCAGGAATCTTCACAATGGACTTTGGAATTTGGTGAAGAAAACTGAAAGAGAAACTGGTTTTCAGAAAATAGAATATTTGGACAGAGGTTTGGCTGAAAACTTTGGATTTTTTAATTGGTGATTTGACCCTAGGACAATACCCCTATTTATAGGTGAAATCCATAGGAAGTTAGGGTAGTTATCAGGCCAAATTTAAATTTTGAAACGTTGAAAAACACACCAGAATTCACCAACTGCACAGCAGTTACCAACTGCTATTAGTCGACTTGAACAGGAGATTAGTCGACTAGCAGAACAAAATTTTCACTGATTAGTCGACTACAACAAGGGGTTAGTCGACTATGTTTTGACTGATACAGACATTTGGTTTCTGGAAAACTGAATGTAGTCGACTATATAGGACTGTTAGTCGACTAGGTAATGGGTTAGTCGACTATAGATATTGGGTAAGTCGACTAAGTTTTATGTCAGACAGAAACAGAGAGTTGGGAAATATTTGTATAGGTTATTAGTCGACTTGGGAAATTGTATAGTCGACTAGGGTATCTGTTAGTCGACTACAAATGGAAGTCAAGTCGACTAACAGTCATGACAGAGACCAAACAGAGAGTTAGGAATTTGGTTTGGAAGTATCTAGTCGACTAGGGTATTTGGCAAGTCGACTATAATATGGGTAGTCGACTTAAATAAGAGGTCAAGTCGACTTGGGAAGATATTTTGTGTAAGTGATCAAGACTTTTCACATATTTTCTAAAGTTACACAAAAACATCCAAAAATACCCATAATCTTCAATTGGCTTCAACTGAGGTAGAGCAATCATAATGAGGTAGAAATGCTTGTTCATCATCAAAATCTTGCAACTTGATAGGCTTCAACATTCTCCCCCTTTTTGATGATGACAACTTATGTTTATGATAGCTCCCTCTGCAACAAAACTCCCCCTGCAGTAAATAGGTTATACCAAAACATATATATAATCAAGTTTGATCCTACAGAAAGTGTTAAATTTCCCTGCATTGTCATATGTCAATATCCATAACATCATATGTCAATTTTGAGATTTGCACAGAACATTGCCAGAAGCTTGTTGACATATGCTTTGTTCAAATTTGCAGAACTTTATAGCACAGAACATATTAGCAACAATAGAACAAATTTAGCAATATCAGAACACATAGAATATAACATGTAACATAACACAGAACAGAACATAGAACATAACACATATAAACAGAGATGTTCTCCCCCTTTGTCATTAACAAAAAGCAGAAAACAGATACATAAACAGACATTGTTTGCAAACTGAAGCTTACACAATAAACGAGTCTTAAAAAACTGAAAAAATACAGAAAGTGCAAAAACGGCAAAAGCAAAACATGAAGAAACGCCAACGCCATAATCTTCAAAGATCGGATCCGGGAGGAGGAGGTGGCGAAAAATGTGTCTTGAGGAGATTTAGAATCTCTGTTTGAGTAGATGCAAATGAATCCATCTGAAGTTGCATATGCTCAAACCGAGTCATCATTAAAGACTGATTTTGAAGCACTTGATTCTGAGTGTCTTGAAGAACTTGTTGTTGGACATGAAGAGAGGCAATCTCAACAGACAGTGAATTGTAGAATGCATCAGTGTAAGAAGAAGGTGGTTGGTTTGGAGGTGGTTCAGTGAAAGGAGGTTGGGTAGAGGAAGATGGAGGTTGAGTGGGACTATGTGGTGGTGAAGAGGGTTGTTGTGGAGGAGGAGGAGGAATATCAGTAAGTTTCATACGGTAAATAGCAGCACGATCAAACAGTTCGAATATCTTAATGACACTAGTTTCGGAATCAAGATCAACGCGAAATTTCCGAAGTACATGTGTCAAAAAAGCTCCAAAAGGAAGGAATGAAGTATGTGACTTAACCATGGTATCAAATACAATTTTGGCCCAATTGACCTCGAGTCCAGCCATAATAGCATAGACACACGAGGATAACTCTCGAGAATAGTAGTTATAACTACCAGTCTTAGGGCAAATATTGTATGCAAGGATACGACCTATGAGACGGGGAATAGGTTTCAATTTGGTGTTGGTCATAGGTAAGCCTTGGCCAGGGAGAAAAATACTACTCAAGACTTCCTCATCATCCATGGTAATATCATCAAGCAAGAGACCGTGATAAGGAATAGACAAGATACGGCCAATTGATTTAGGGATAGTTTTATGTTTATACCTTTAACCAAGGAGTAAATATGGACATCGTTCTCATTATCTTCATAGGTTAAATTGGTATAAAACAAGTAAATTAAGAATGGATAGTATCCTTGTCTTGAATCAGTAGAAAACATTTGAAATAATCCACAGTTTTGCAAATATGAGACAATGTCATAGTGATGAAAATCCTCATATTTAACAAATCTACCGGGGAGTATTTCTAAGGAGGAAAGTTTAATGTAATCCTCTTCTAGGGCAGGATTCTTTAGAAATGCCCTAAAATCAACTTGGGAAGATGATGATGATGGAGTAAATTTAGTTTTCTTGGACTTAGACATGGTGAAAACTGAAATTGAAGCAAGATAAGACTAGAAATCAAAGGGAAGTGCTGAGAGTAGAAAGATTTTACCAAGAATTGGAAGGAAAGTGAAGGAAATTGAAGAGGGTCACTGCTGCAGGTGTTTTTCTCTCCTTGCTGCTGAAGTCGACTGGAGACTGCGGCTGGGAAGAGAAAAGAGGGAAAAATCTAGGGTTTTGTTGAGGGATATGATGGATTTAAAGGTGGAGATCAAACCTTGAAAGAGATCAATGGTGAGGATTAAAAGAAAGTGTAATTGGATCCTTAACTTAAGAAAATGGGTCGGGTTTCGAAGTGGAAAAAAACGAAATCAGAAGACAGATTTTCACAGTATTAGTCGACTTGCAGGTTAGTATTAGTCGACTAATAAATGGACTAGTCGACTAGGAAGTTACTATAGTCGACTAATTTTTGAAAAATCAGAAAGTCAAGTCTCTGTTGGTGCACATTAGTCGACTGGGGCACTGTTAGGTCGACTAGGTCCTCTATAAGTCGACTAATAAGAAATAGTAAGTCGACTAATGAAGTAAAAAATGCCTTTAAAAAATTCTTAAAAAAATAATTTAAAAATCTGAAAAATTGCAAATACCCAAATCTCTTCGAAATTTTATAAAAGTATCTTCTTTCAGAGGCTTTGTGAATATATCTGCAATTTGATTATTAGTTGATATAAAAGATAAAGAAATGTCACCTTTTAAAGCATGATCACATAGAAAATGATGTCTAATATCAATATGTTTGGTACGTGAATGATGAACAGGATTTTTAGATAGATTAATAGCACTGGTATTATCACACATAATAGGTGAGTTTGTGATAGTCATGCCATAATCAAGTAAGGTTTGTTTCATCCATATAATTTGTGCACATGCAACACTAGCAACAATATATTCTGCCTCGGTTGTTGATAATGATACAGAATTTTGCTTTTTACTGAACCATGATACTAGTGAATGTCCCAAAAAGTGACAAGTACCACTAGTACTCTTCCGATCAGATTTACAACCAGCAAAATCAGCATCACTATACGATAGTAAATCAAATGTGTATGATTTTGGATAAAATAAACCATAATTGATTGTGTTATTTAAATATCGAAAAATCCTTTTCACTGCTTCAAGATGTGATTCCTTAGGATTTGACTGATATCTAGCACATAAGCATACACTGAGCTTTTTCTCTTCTTCCAGCGATAGTTCATGAAGACGTTCTCCTCTTCCAAGATCCGCATTACTTCGTTCTTGCTAGGCTTGACGATATAATGTGCACGGGGACTGAGCTCGAGCTTATGATCTATGCGTTGAACGCCTCCTAAGCAAAGGTAAACATGCAACGGTTTCTAGGTAAGTCATCACTCAACCTAGGTAAGTATTTCTACACTTTTCTTTCTTTCTTTTCTTTTACTTCTTTAGTATAGATCACCAACCATCTCCTCCAACTCTTTCTTCTCCACTTCATTGTACATAGTCGCTTTTATTGTTTTCTGATTTTCCATCATCTTCATCTTTCATTCTCTTCTAACATAACATGATTCTTTCACTTTTTCTTAACTTAAAAACAGAGAAGAACCTTCGCTTTTATTCTTAACGATTTCAATAAAGAACTGTAAAGCTTCCATCGCAAACCCTCCTTGTGGATCACGACCCGCATAGCCACTTGCTATAGCGGAAGAATTGAGCACTTGCACACTTCTTTTCTTAAGATCTATAATCTCGTATTTTGTGTGCAGGTTTAGCCTCAATCACATACTTGTGTTGAACCAAGAGAGCTTTACATAGCACTTCAACTCTTATTTAGAGAGAATTAGAGGAGATAGTCCAGAGCCCTTCACCGAAAATTCGGCTACACTCTTTGGTTACACTAAGTGTGTTGCAATTAGTTTTTAATTCTGTATTATTTGTCATTAGATTAGCTATACACCTATTCACCCCCCTCTAGGTGTACTTTCAATTGGTATCAGAGCCTACGCTCCTGATATTAGGTTTAACCACCTAAGAGTGAGATCTTGGTTTAGCTGATCTATAGTTGCATTTGCACACATATTGTTTACACTCATGGACTTCATGACCCCTCCTATGTATGACACTTCCAACATTGATATTTGGAAAGCTAGGATGTCCATGTATCTAAAAACCCTAGGATTGCATGTTTTTTCTTACCGCTACCAAGAAATCTTATCTTGGTAATAGCAAGCATATAGAGGCCAATGCACAAGCCCTAACGGCACTTAGAAGCACTTTAAATATAGAATATTTGTCTATGATTTCTCATTATATTCCGCTTTTGCTGTGTGGAACACTTTGACCTCTCCCGCGCTGTAAACGACGAAATATGTGGAGGGGAATCTAGTGGAGGAGAATCCGAACAACATTGCTACATGGTCCAAGGGAATGACTTCCTTGAGGTACATTCAGAAACTCAACTAGATGATATGCTAGTTCTTTCGGCGAAGATTATGTTGACGCCGATGCTTTAAATGAAGAACTTTCCATTGTTTGTGAAAAATTATTAGAAAAATATAAAGCTTTGAAAAAGAAAAGTTTTGGAGTTAATAAAAAAAATAAGGATTTAGTTTCAAAACTTGATTTGGCTTTGCAAGAGATGGTCGAGATTTCAAATGAACGGGACTCATTGAAGTCCCAACTTGAACTTGCTCTTAATGAAAACAAAATTTTTTAAAAATAAAAATGATAGTGAAATTGTTTTGAAGAAAAATGAAGTTCTATCGTCAAAACTTAATTTTGTTGTAAAAGAAAATGAATCTTTAAAAAACAAAATTGCTTCTATTTAAAAGAATTGGATTTGGTTTCAAAGGAAAATATTTCTTTGAAAAATGATTTATCTTCTCTTGTTTGCCATGCTAGTGTAGCCTCATCTTCGAGTGTATCTATTACATGTTCCACCTCTTCTTCTATTATTGAAAATGATATATGTGATTTAAAGAAGAGTGTTGATTGTTTGGGCTCCACTTTGAGACAATGTGCTTTGAACCAACACGGTTGGAATCTATGTTTCGAAAGAAACAAGTTCCACATATGCATGCACACCATACACGACATACACGTGCTCCTCACGTTCACACTCATAACACCATGTATGCTCATGTGTACACTTGTACACATTGTGGACGTAAGGGCCACCTTACAAAGTTTTGTTATGATAGAGTACATAATGAAAATTTTGCAAATAGATTTGTTTGGGTTAGGAAAGCTGCTAACCCCCATGGACCCAATAAAGTATGGGTACCAAAAGTCACTCCTATTTTATTTGATGTAGGTGTGGGCTCTCACTTGACGTGAGGGCATTGGTGCCTTGAGGTGGATGCGTTCCGAGCCAAACGGTGACACTTTTGGATGCATCACTTTCAAGGGGTGTTTGGTGGGAGGACCACCATGGTTTGAAGATATAGAAATATGCCCTAATGGTTTTGATAATGATCTCTAACTTCTTATTTATTTACATGCTTTCATATTATTGATTTTTAGCATGTTTTGATTACTATGTTAAATGCCATGATAATTAGACTTGTGATATACATGATTAGTATTTGAGAAACACCCATGTTTATATGGACTTATATTTAGTGTTCTCACTATGGTTTAACTGTTATGTATATCATAGCCTAATAACATGTGCATTTACTTAATGATCATATCGGTTTATGTTTTGTTTTATGCTTCATATTTTGACTACTTGTTTAAATGTAACCTTCATTAAAACTTGTATATATACTTATACAACTAGTGAGCCACAAATAATTATTATACGTTTGTGCTTGATTGCTCATTTGTACTCATTAGATGTACTAGTATAGCCTAGTTTCGATGAATAGTGTATTCTAACTTGTATTTCCAATTTTTTTAACATGTTTCTATGATAATATATTTTAACTTCATGTATATGTTAATTTTGCCTAAACTTTAAATATACATGTATACCCTTGAGTCATTTGCTTTCCATGCAAATTTTTATTATGGACTCAAATTGTGTTTGGGATATGTATGTATACTCTAGTTTGGACAAAACATACATATACCTTGAAGTTGGCATTGTTTTAATGAAAATTAAAGTTTCATGTTTTTCATGTTTGTTAAGGAATTTTATATTAAACTTAAATGCCTTGTTCCGTGATTTTGTTGATTACATGACTTTGTACACTCACATTATTTGATGTTTACTCATGATTCTTGTTTTCATGAGCTTTCTATATGCTTTGTAGACATTGAGTTTCGATGATTGTGTGACTTACATATTTTTCATGGATTATATTCTTGTTTTATTCCTTACTTGAAGGATTTCGTACTAGTTTTCAAGATTATCATAAAACTAGTTGCGTTATTCTTCATTTGGTAGAGTTTTCAATTATGCTAAAATTATTTTCAAACTTATTTTTGAAAACCCTTACCCATCAAGGGTGGTTGGATGGGCGACTATGCCATGTATGCTCAAATTGAAAATCACTTTAACATGTGCATGATAGGTTGGTCTTTATGAGTTATACACTTGATCCTCATTGTGTTTTCAATTGGTATCACAATTGATATTTATTTTGTATACTCATATTTGTTTCTATATATGTATGCTTCAACTTCAAACAGTATTAATTTAGATTGGTATTTACATTTTTATACATATATATATGATTTGATTGTGCTTACTATATTTTATATCTTAGAGCACAAATTTTATTATGCTAAGCTTGATTTAATCCTTAATGATAATTATTTTTAAATTTGTATCTTATACAAGCTTATGCATCATTTTCATTAGTATTTCATAAGGGGGAGAAAATTCATGTTTTACCTTTAAATCGATTTTGTTTATAATTGGTATCTTACTCCTACTCTTTATGTTGAAAAATGATATTTGTCAATTGATATCATACTTTTTAATTGGTTTCCTTCGCTCCTAATGAAAATTATTTTTCAATTGGTATATGTTTCATTTTCAATATTGGTATCAAGAATCTTAAATTGATATTATTCTCTATTTGGTATCTTTATTGCGAAATGATTTTAGTATTTAACCAAAAAGGTTGGTATATTTCAATTGGTATCATGCTTCATTTTATATTGGTATCTATATTGAAATGAGCTTTGTTTACCTAAAAATTTGGTTTTTACTTTCATTTGGTATCAATACTTACCATATGTATATATTCTTACAATTGGTATCAAAATTATAAAATATTTTCAACTGGTACTAATGTTTACAATTGGTATCAAGATTACAATATATATTTGTTTCAATTGTTATCAAAAACACACATGTTTCATTTTCTATTTTGTATCAAAACTTTATAAGATGTTTTCAATTGGTATCTTTTGGTACCTTAAAATTTTTTTTTGTGTAGTTTCTATTGGTATCATAATTTGGTATCACAATGTTTTGATGCAAGGGAAGCTTAACATCTTCTCTATATATAACTTTATTGTTTGTTTTGATAAAAAGAAGAAACTTTCTTTTGAGTTTATTTTGTGTCCCTTTGTTGATGATTTGACAAAAAGGGGGAGAGAAATTTGGAGATTTATACATGCATGTTATGTATATTTAGTTAACGCATGTTTACTTTTGTTTACTTTTACCATTGGTATATAGATTTTACAATTGGTATAAGAGCAATTGATATCATGCATGTTTATTTATGCATATTTATGCATATCTATATTGAGCATTCATTGCATATCTTTATTGTTTATTGCTATGCATGAGTTAAGGGGGAGCTTCTATGAAGCTTAACTTTAATCCATGCATATATAACTTCATGAGTTTTGTTATCGTCAAAAAGGGAAAGATTGTTGGCCTAGAGGCCCTTCACTCTAGTTTTGATGATGATTAATGATAGGTAGTAAAAAATGCATATTTATCACTACATTTACTATCATGTTTCTATTTATTCTTTTAATTATGCACTATTACTAAATTTTATTATTTAATATGTGCAGGCCTTGAGTAATTATCTAAATAAAAGAATAAAGCCTAAATGAAGCCCAGAAGCCCAAAAAGCCCATGTGCAAGCCCATGTGCAAAAGTTGTAGTAATTTAGAAGTTTCTTATTATCTAACCTAATCTAAACTTAGATTTTTAACTCTTTATTTAAAATCTAAGTGAAGAAAAGGAAAGATAAGAAAGAACTCCTAATTGCTAAAAGAAGAGGAAAAGGATGGACTTCTACTCAACCCTAATTGCTTGCAGGACAAGGCTAAAGATAAAAGGAGAAGAGTGCAAAGATAGAAATTCGTTTCAAAAATATTTGGATTTATGATAACTTGCTTCCCAAGTTATCTCGAATTTTCAAAATAAAGAGTCGGCATACAAAATCCAGAAAATATACCCAGATGGACGGACCAGAGGAGGCCACGCGAGAAAGCACGTGGCCAGGGGCTAAGCTACAGCTGCGGAAATGTGGCCATAGCCGCGTTTCCGCAGGTGTGTGGATAAGTTAGGGTACCAGCTTTTGTGGAGGAGTTATACCGGGACTCTTCTTCTTTCATCTCCTATAAATACCCCTGCAGAGCAACAGAAAAGGCGCATCCAGAGACGGGAACTTAGAGTTTTCTTTAGAATTCTCTTTTCAAATTTCTTGTAATTTTTGTTTCGTTTTTAGCATATTTTGGAGGAGGAGAGGAGCATTGTATTTGGAAGTGACATTCAAATAAAGGTTACCTTTTCTTCTTTGTCATTTAATTTTGTCATTTAATTTTGTTTTATGCTGTGATCTTTTTATTTGTCTTCTTCTTCTCTCTTTCACATAATTTTGCACATTAAACAAAAAGAAATTGAAAATAAAAAAAGAGATGAATAACTAATTTTACTTTGTGGTTTGCTAATCTCTTAAACAACCCTAGTCTAGTTTAGAAAGTGAATGGATTGATAATCACTTTTAGAAAGCCTAGGTTTAAAACAGTTTTCTTGAAGATTAATTGATAGTTAGTTTTTCTCATCTAGGTTTCACCTCTAAACGATTCTTCATAAATTTATGCTTAAGTACTTTGACAGCATAACTTTAAGTTAAGACTTTTCTTATGCTGTACTTAGAAGTTAGGATAAACACTTGTTGAATTTTTATTACTGCAAACTAGTTAGATTCTAATATCATTTATCTTGCTTGAATTTCTATTAATAACCTAGGATAGATTTTACTTGTTTCAAAATGACATTCACTTTTCAAGACTTGCACTATGGGTTGTGGTAGAAGATTAGTAAAACTGCATATCTCCAATCAAATCATTCAAATCTAATCACTCTCTTTTGTTTTGTTCTAAGTAATACAGAGAAATCGTCCGAAACGCTTGCATCGCATCCTTCCCTGTGGATCGACCCGCTTTGGCCCTTGCTGCAGCGGATAGAATTGAAACGAGATTTTCTAACACTTAACCTTTTTCTTTATTACAATTTCTCGTTCCAATTAAAATTTTGGCGTCGTTGCCGGGGAAGGAACGACACGATATTCTCAAAACTAATTCTTTCTTTCTTTCTGTTTGCAGGTTCAGAGAACAGGAAAACAAACAGCAGCAAAGGACATATAGCAACTCTGTGCCTCTGCCCTCGAAGGCAGAGCAGCAGAGCCTACTACAGAGCCGCGCAAACGCGGCCATAGCCGCGTTTTTGCGGCCTGAGTAGTGAACTACTCACTCTGTTTTTCTGCAAGTTGCTGCAAATTGCAAGTTTAGTTTACTGCTTTGTTAATTTTTCTCTGTGATCACCCTGCACACTGCTAATTAATTAACAGTAACCTATTTGTTGAAAAATAAAAAAATTAGACTCTTGCATCATAGGCACGTGTCTATTTAATTTTTTTAATTTCTGTTGAAGAGTGCTGGTGACAAGGTACGTTCGCATTGCATATAGACTAGGACGCACTCTTGGCTGATTTACTGCTTTTTGAGTGATTACTTATCTACTGCTTTACACGTACACAAAAAAATCTTAAGAGCAAAACCCATAAACAAGATAAGGTGGGGATTCATCACCCTTCATTGGCCCACAAATCATCTCCGTCACACCCACAACCCTAACCCTAATTAAAAATTGACTAGACGTTGGCCCTAAGTTAACTCGGACTCACTAGGAGATTGGCAGAAGGAGGAAGTTGTTCGAAATTAACTCTTGCCAAATTGGTGCCTAGGAAGGGGATTAAGGGCCGAAAGCCCGAAGATCGGTGGTTATTTAATTAAGGAACGTCTTTGACGGAAAACCTCCCACCGGTCTTGCCACCTACCTGGCAGATTAACTTGTGGTTAAGGTCGGCAATATACCTCCTAAAGACAGTCTAAAGTTAGGAGTCGTCTAGGTTAAGGCTTACCCTAGAATAGGATTTTTGACTATTTTTTCTCTTTCTTGATTGATTGGGTGAACTTGTTTGTTAACTGTGCATGCCATCTTGGTCGAGAGACCCATTCACATCTAGACTAAGTAGAACTAGTTCACCACCCGAACAAAAGCCCGACTCACACATGGCACAACCACTATCACTACAAGATAGGTTCTATCCTATTAGGACCTCTCTTCCTTCTTGCATTCAGTTATCCGATGGAAGGTGTTGACCAATTTGAGCTCAAGCCACAATACATCAACACTCTTCCCAAATTTCATGGACTTGAATCCGAGGATGCATACTTTTTCATAAGGGAATTTGAAGAAGTATGTCTCATGATGAAGATACCCAGCCTAGGAGAAGATGCCATCAAATTACGGTTTGTCCCATTCGCTTTGAAAGACTTAGCAAAGAAATGACTCTACAGTCTAGAGGCCGGTTCAATATCTTCGTGGGATAATTTCGTCAAAGCCTTCTTGAAGAAGTTTTATCCCGTCCACAAGACTGCACTAATTAGAAAGAGCATCTTACAGTTTAAGCAAATAGCCAATGAACCTTTTTGGAAATATTTCGAACGTTTTAAGGACCTCCTTGCCCAATGCCCTCACCATGGGATAGAGAAATGGCGACTTTGCCAAGTTCTTTATGATGGATTAGAATATCAAACTAAAACGCTATTAGAATCCATGTGCCAAGGAGGATTTTTGAAAAAGAACGAACATGAAGGATGGTTATTATATGAAGAATTAGCTGATAATACCATCCAATGGGAACCAATTCCGAAAAATTTAGGACTAATGACCCTACTTCTTCTAAAGGAGGTATCCAATCCATTGAGGCCAACATAGCTACCGACGCTAAGTTAGCTGCTGTGATGCGAAGACTAGAAGCTCTTGAAACTAAAGAACCAGTCTCTGTGAACCAAGTCAGCCCAACACCTTCGGCGGGGCTGTACTTATTGTCAAGACATGAACCATGTGTTCGAGGAATGTCCCGTCTTCATCGCGCATCAAACCTTGCCCGAACAAATGACTACAGCCTTCAAAAGGTCTGCTAATAATCCATATTTGCCCACCTACAATCCCGGTTGGAGAAATCATCCAAATTTCTCATGGGGCCCCAACAACAATGATCAAACAAGGCCCAAATTCTCCAACAGTTTCCAAAATTCACCTTATCAACAAAATTTCCCCAGTCAAAATCCTCCACACTCTTTCCAAAATTCACAAATGGAAACAAGACTCTCAAACATGGAAAGAAAGGTGGACACTCTAGTTAAAAGCCATGACACGCTGGCTCAAGTCTTGACTAGGATAGAGATCTAACTGAATCAATAAGAAAGACAAAAGGAACTCTACTAAGTCAACCATTGCCAAACCCTAGGAATCCTAGGCTAGCCAATGAGGCTCAAGACCCAAACCAGTGTAACTTGGTTCATACACTAAGATCAGGGAAAAAAGTTGATAATCACGTATCCATGCCACAGGACCCATCTCAGTTGTCCATTCCATCTAGTTCCACTCCATCTTCACAAAACTCCAAAGAAACTTAAGTTGAAAAATCAGCAAGACAGGTGCACCAACCTACAGCCCCATTTCAAAATAGGCTTAGGAGCAACAACAATGCACACATGGAGAAACTACTCGAGGTGTTCAATCAGGTTAGGCTCAACATCCCACTTCTTGATGCAATCCAACAAGTCCCTAGTTATGCCAAATTCCTTAAGGACATGTGCACCAAGAAAAGAAAGACAAATGTGCCTAAGAAGGTTTTTCTAGCCACTAACATTAGTGAGCTATTGTCCAACCAGATCCCGGTCAAGTACAAGGACCCTGGTTGCCCCACCATTTCTTGCACAATAGGTCGAGCTGAAATTAATCGAGCACTCCTCGATTTAGGAGCTAGCATTAATTTGCTTCCTTTCTCCATATATCAACAACTTGGATTAGGTGAACTCAACCCAACCCAAGTTATAATTCAATTGGCTGATCGATCAATTAAAGTTCCTAAGGGAGAGATCAATGATGTCCTCATACGGGTAGGAGAATTCATTTACCCAGGCGATTTCATTGTTTTAGAGACACATCCTGTGTCTAATCCTAGGTCCCAAACTCCCGTCATCTTAGGTCGCCCGTTCCTAGCAACCGCGAATGCAATCATAAATTGTAGAAACGGATCCATGAGATTGACTTTTGGGGATATGACCAAGGAAGTCAATGTTTTCAACTTAGGTAAACATCCCTACGACATGAACGACCAACCCTTTGAGGTTAACTTCATTAAAAATATGACTATAGTGAGCACAACGAGGAGATCACGCTAGAGTCAAAGGAAGAGGAAGAGTTAGAATCAAGTGATCTCAACCTTGATGAGATTGAATGGGTAGCAAATCCAAGTTCTATAGAGATGGAAAATTTAAGCTTAACACCTCCACCCATCGAGCCACCTCCTTCGTTGGAGTTAAAGACCTTGCCTAAACATCTTAAGTACGCCTATCTTGGTGAACAAGAGACATTACCAGTCATAGTTGCCTCTAATTTGACTGATAGGCAAGAGGAAGACCTATTGGCAACCCTTAGGAGACATAGGGAAGTCATTGGTTGGACCATGACAGATATCAAGGGACTGAGCCCTTAGATAGTCCAGCATCGAATCCATCTAGAGGAAGGGGTTAAACCGAAAAGGATCCACAGCGTAGGCTAAACCCGCTCATGCAAGAGGCTGTACAAGCTGAAATAGTGAAACTGTTAGATAATGGGATCATTTATCCCATTTCTGATAGCGAATGGGTTAGCCCAATGCATGTGGTCCCTAAGAAGTCCAGCTTTACTGTGGTAGAAATGACAAGCAAGAGTTAGTGCAAACACGACTGCCTACCAAAGTTCGAGTATGCATAGACTATCGCAAGTTGAACGCCGCCACTAGGAAAGATCATTTTCCCCTACCATTTATCGATCAAATGCTGGAACGATTAGCCGGCCATGAGTATTACTGTTTCTTGGACGGTTACTCAGGGTATAACCAAATCCCAATAGCCCCAGAGGACCAAGAAAAGACAACGTTCACATGCCCATTTGGGATATTTGCGTATCGTTCAATGCCTTTCGGCCTATGTAATGCCCCCGCCACATTCCAACGTTGTATGTTAAGCCATTTTTCTCTGACATGGTCGAGCGCTTCTTAGAGATTTTCATGGACGACTTCTCTGTCCATGAAAATTCATTTGACCAATGTCTCCATCACTTGGAGCTAGTACTGAATAGATGCACTGAAAAGAACTTGACCCTCAATTGGGAAAAGTGCCACTTTATGGTGCAGCATGGAATTGTCCTAGGTCATGAGATATCTAGGGAAGGGATCAAAGTGGACAAGGCTAAGGTGGAGATCATTGCCAAACTTCCAGTTCCACGAAGCGTGAAGGACATTCGTTCTTTCTTAGGACACGCTGGGTTTTACCGTAGGTTCATTAAGGATTTTAGCAAAATTGCTAGACCCCTTATAAACCTTCTAGCTAAAGACGTGCCCTTCATCTTTGACGATATGTGCAATAGATTGTGAGAGAATTTGAAATTGGAACTCATCTCTGCACCTATCATCTCACCTCTGGACTGGTCCAACCCTTTTGAGATCATGTGCGATGCCTCAGATTTTGCGATAGACGCTGTCTTAGGACAGCGCAAGGATAACAAGCAACACGTGATCTATTATTCAAGTAGGACACTCAATGACGCCCAAGTGAACTATACTACAACCGAGAAAGAATTCTTGGCAATAGTGTTCGCTTTGGAGAAATTCGCCCATACCTACTTAGGACCAAGACCACGATTTTCACCGACCATTCTGCACTTCGATACCTAATGCTAAAAAAGGATGCGAAGGCTCGACTCATTCGTTGGATCCTTCTTCAAGAATTTGATCTCGAAATTCGAGATAAAAAAGGTGTTAAAAATATTGTCGCAGACCATCTCTCTCGTGTGCCAAACGCACCTTCTGACGAACTGCCCATCAATGACAATTTTCCCGATGAACAACTTCTAGCCATCTCTAAGGAACCATGGTTTGCCGACATAGTAAATTACTTAGTCACAAACAAAACACCACCTAATTGGTCTAAACAAGATAGATACCGATTCTTGTCTCAAGTCCGGTATTACATATAGGAAGATCCTTACCTTTTCAAATATTGTAGCGACCAAATTATTAGGAGATGCGTTCCCGATGAGGAAACTAGAAGCGTTCTAGCCTTTTGTCATGAATTTGCTTGCGGTGGACACTTTGGTCCCCACAAAACTGCCGAAAAGATCCTACAAAATGGCTTTTATTGGCCCACTTTGTTTAAAGACGCATTCAAATTTTGCAAAACTTGCACAAGATGTCAAATGATAGGAAGGATTTCTAAACGAAATATGATGCCCCTAAATCCAATTCTAGAAGTAGAACTTTTTGATGTTTGGGGCATTGATTTTATGGGACCCTTCCCTAATTCGTTTGGGTACCAATACATCTTGTTGGCTGTAGATTACGTATCGAAATGGGTTGAAGCCGTCCCTTGCAAGAAAAATGACAACAAAGTTGTTGTCAAATTCTTGAAAGAAAACATTTTCTCGCGCTTTGGAACCCCTCGTACCATAATTAGTGACAATGGTACACATTTTTGCAATAGAACTTTTGAAGCTCTTATGCGAAAATATGCCATAACTCACAAGTTATCTACGCTGTACCATCCTCAAACCAGTGGACAGGTAGAAGTTTCCAACTGGCAAGTCAAGCTTATCTTGGAGAAAACTGTGAATCAGAATAGGAAGGACTGGTCCACCAAATTGGTGGATGCCTTATGGGCATATAGGACCGCCTTTAAAACGATTCTAGGAATGTCTCCCTACAGACTAGTCTTTGGAAAGGCTTGCCACCTTCCTGTTGAGATAGAGCACTGAGCCTTATGGGCAATTAAGCAGCTGAATTTCGATCTAGATAAGGCCGGTGAGCTTCAGAAATTGTAAATTTCTAAACTGGAGGAATTGAGGAACGAAGCATATGAAAATGCGAAAATTGCGAAGGATAGGGTTAAGGTTTTTCACGATAAGTTCATCACGAGAAAAACTTTTGTCCAAGGACAAAAAGTGTTACTCTATAACTCTAGACTTCATCTCTTTCCCGGCAAGTTAAAATCAAGATGGACAGGGCCCTTCATTGTTAAGACAGTGTTTCCACACGGAGCCATAGAGATCTACGACCCGAAAAATGGCAATACATTCAAGGTAAATGGTCAACGTCTTAAAATCTTTTTGGAATCAGTACCGGAAGTAAATGCAGTCATGGGTCTTTTTGACCCAATGTATCGGTAACTCTATCTCTCTGCCAATTCATGCATCCATGCATTTCATTCATACATTGGGGACAATGCATGAGACAAGTGTGGGGGAAGGGTAAAATGTAAAAATAAAAAAATAAAAAAAATTTAAATTTTTTCTTTTTCTCTTTATTTGTTCTAACATAACAATAAAAAAAATAAATAAAATTTAAATATATATATATATAAAGAGATATAAAACAAAATAAAAAGGACAATATCTTGACTTATCGTTTGAAAGAAATCTAAGTTAGTCTTAAGAATTAGGAAAATCATGGTTAGGATTTCAAAAAACCTGGTCACAATAAATAAATTGTTGAATTTTTAGGTATAGAAGGAGAAATTGAATAAGTAATTAGTCTTGATTTTTACCTTAATGAAATGTGCATACCTAATGCATATCTAGGATTCTAAGACAAAGACTCTTGTGCCTCGTAAAAAAAATAATAATAATAAAAATAAAAAAATAAATATAAAGAAATTCACTAATTAAGCTGGATACATGTGCCTCAAGAAGTATAAGTATTCATGCCTAAAGGTGATTTTATAAATAGAGTCCTTAGTTTTGTGGCCTAGTTCAATCGAATTTGAGTCCGTGGGTGTTTTCTCACCCAGTGCCCTAAAACCAACCAGTTTGGGAGCCACCGACTTTAAGTTCGCTACATGGGTGGATTAGAAAGTCTAAGAAAACTAAGAAATATTATTTATTTATGTACTAACACATCTAATAGTCAATTAGTTAGGTATGAGGGCCTCAAGAAGCCTTGATACTTACACGAAAGAAATTAGATGAGTTATACATATTAAAAAAAAAGAAGAAAACAAATAATAAAAAAAAGGCATGAGAGTCCAAGTTAAAGAATTCCTAGTAAAAGATTTACAAGGATGCATATGACTTAGGGTAACAAAAGAGACTATACAAAAATTCAATTTTGATTCTTACCTAAAATGGATAACAATTTATTATATAAAGACTAAGTTTAAGAATGAATAAAAATGATAATCCTAAAACTTATAGACTACTTAGTCTCTTCAAACATATTTCAAATATTTTCTTTTTATGGATTTTGTGGGTGTAATCCGCTGAAAACTCTCACGAGACAACACTCGTCCTCTAGGGTAACCTAGAGGTTTAACGGCTTGTTGCACATGCTAAGTGCAACCGTGATTCCTACGAAAGTAGTTGCTAGATTAGTTTTTCCTTTCTTATTCTTTTTGATTTTTACTCGAGGACGAGCAAAAAGATAAGTGTGGGGGTGTGATAGGTAGTAAAAAATGCATATTTATCACTACAGTTACTATTATGTTTCCTATTTATTCTTTTAATTATGCACTATTACTAAAGTTTTTTTATTTAATATGTGCAGGCCTTGAGTAATTATCTAAATAAAAGAATAAAGCCTAAATGAAGCCCAGAGTCCAAAAAGCCCATGTGCAAGCCCATGTGCAAAAGTTGTAGTAATTTAGAAGTTTCTTATTATCTAACCAAATCTAAACTTGGATTTTTAACTCTTTATTTAAAATCTAAGTGAAGAAAAGGAAGGATAAGAAAGAACTCCTAATTGCTAAAAGAAGAGGAAAAGGATGGACCTCTACTCAACCCTAATTGCTTGCAGGATAAGGCTAAAGATAAAAGGAGAAGAGTGCAAAGATAGAAATTCGTTTCAAAAAGATTTAGATTTATGATAACTTGCTTCCCAAGTTATCTCGAATTTTCAAAATAAAGAGTTGGTATACAAAATCTAGAAGAATATACCCAGATGGACGGAGCAGAGGAGGCCACGCGAGAAAGCGTGTGGCCAGGGGCTAAGCTACAGCCGCGGCGTTTCCGCGGGTGTGTGGATAAGTTAGGGTACCAGCTTTTGTGGAGGAGTTGTACCGAGACTCTACTTCTTCCATCTCCTATAAATACCCCTGCAGAGCAACAGAGAGGGCGCATCCAGGGACGGGAACTTAGGGTTTTCTTTAGAATTTCTCTTTTCAAATTTCTTGTAATTTTTGTTTCGTTTTTAGCATATTTTGGAGTAGGAGAGGAGCATTGTATTTGGAAGTGACATTCAAATAAAGGTTACCTTTTCTTCTTTGTCATTTAATTTTGTTTTATGCTGTGATCTTTTTATTTGTCTTCTTCTTCTCTCTTTCACATAATTTTGCACATTAAACAAAAAGAAATTGAAAATATAAAAAAAAGAGATGAATAACTAATTTTACTTTGTGGTTTGCTAATCTCTTAAACAACCCTAGTCTAGTTTAGAAAGTGAATGGATTGATAATCACTTTTAGAAAGCCTAGGTTTAAAACAGTTTTCTTGAAGATTAATTGATAGTTAGTTTTTCTAATCTAGGTTACACCTCTAAACGATTCTTCATAAATTCATGCTTAAG
Organism: Agave tequilana; assembly: GCA_038442645.1. NCBI lineage: Eukaryota > Viridiplantae > Streptophyta > Magnoliopsida > Asparagales > Asparagaceae > Agave > Agave tequilana. Next base: position 40,165 of record JAVJIF010015941.1, read on the forward strand.
TAGTTTGACAGCATAACTTTAAGTTAAGACTTTTCTTATGCTGTACTTAGAAGTTAGGATGAACACTTGTTGAATTTTTATTAGTACAAACTAGTTAGATTCTAATATCATTTATCTTGCTTGAATTTCTATTAATAACCTAGGATAGATTTTACTTGTTTCAAAATGACATTCACTTTTCAAGACTTGCACTATGGGTTGTGGTAGAAGATTAGTAAAACTGCATATCTCCAATCAAATCATTCAAATCTAATCACTCTCTTTTCTTTTGTTCTAAGTAATACAGAGAAATCGTCTGAAACGCTTGCATCGCATCCTTCCCTGTGGATCGACCCGCTTGGCCCTTGCTGCAGCGGATAGAATTGAAACGAGATTTTCTAACTCTTAACCTTTTTCTTTATTACAATTTCTCGTTCCAGTCAATTAACTCATGCAGTTATAGTTTACTAATAATCTTGTGATATTTAGTTTCAGATATTTGATCAAGTTATTTGTAGGTGATTAGCTTCAACAAAGGAGTTTTGGAGCTTTCACATGTTGATTCAAAAGCTCGAGCATCAAGATCGCATCTAGTACACGGTTGGAGTCAAGCTCGGTAGATCACGTTTGGATCGAGTCGACTTGGAGAAGGAGTTCTACAAGAAGACTTCGATTTGTTTAGTTTAAGATTGTATTTAAATCATTGTAAAGATTAGATAGTGTTGATATGCTCAAGTTCACATACACAAGTTTTCAGTTTAAATATTTTGTTTTGGTTTTCGGTTTAACCGATACTGGAATTTATGTTAAAAACATAGATATAATATCTTTCATGTATATTGGATTCTATCTATATACAATATGCTTCAAAGTTGTTTTAATTTCATGTTTTTGTATTTATATGAGTTTTGGAGAAAATGGTTTTTCATTTCAAAAATCTAAGCTTTGAAAATACGAATTTTGATTTAAGGCAAAATTTTAAGAACAAAAATGATTCAAATTGCTTATAATATGTGTTAAATTTTTGTCACACATGTTTGTATTTTAAAATATTTTTGTTAAATTTATGTGATTTTATGGGATTTATTTGATAATAAAAAGACAAGATTTTTAATCTCTTAATACTGGACCTGGCCTTCTGCCGGTCGACCGCTGCAGAAGTCGGTCGATCGGTCCTGTCGACCGACGTGCACAAGCGTGCACGCCAGTTTGGACTAGTGGGCTGGTCGACCGGGCGGTCGACCATCCAAAGAGCTCTGCTCTCTGGAAATGGCCCCGGTCGACCGACCGGTCGACCGGCAGAGAGCTGCTGCTCTCTGTATCCAGCTCCGGTCAACCGGGCAGAGAGCCGTTGCTCTCTGTTTCCAAGCCCGGTCGATCGGGCGGTCGACCGGTAGCACAACGGTCTTAAAAATGACCATTGGCCGGTCGACCGGAAGGGCATTTCTGCCCTTTCCTGCTGCCAACGGGCAGAATTTGTTTGGGGCTATAAATACCCCTCATTTGAGCTGGTTTCATACAAGTTTTTCAAGAGCAAAAATCCTCATATTCTTAAGTGTTTAACAACAAGTTTTTAAAAGAGTTTTAGGCTTAAAGATTTTATCTTTATTTGTTTTTAAAGGGTTGGAAAAATCAAGAAAAGGAGAAGTCTTTGGGATTGGTTTTTGATCTTCATTTCTATACCTATTCTAGAAGTTTTTTCAAGAGTTTTTCTTTGTGTTTTTGATTTCCAAACTCTTTGTTTTTCTCACACTTGAGCTATCTATTTATCCTATCTATTAGGATCTATTTTGTGAGAAAATTGGTTTGTAGTTGTTGATACCACCAAGAGTTGTAAACCCTCCTTACTTTGTGATATCCCTCTAGTGAGAGGTGATTGTGTTATTATCCTTTAGTGAGAGATGATTGTGGAGGTTGTGTTAGTACCCCTCTTAGTGAAGAGGTGATTGTTAGAGTTATGGCTTTGATCCTTATCCCTCTTATGTGAGGTTGATAGTTGTTTGGCTAAGTGCCCATCCCTCTAAATGTAGAGGTGATTTGTGTTGTGCCTTGCCTCTGTGTAGAGGCTGTATTTGTTGGAGAGAGGAGTTGTGTACTCCTAGTTGTATTTGCCCAAATCCTCAGTGGAGGTTCCCTGTGTGGGAAGTCCTGTGTGGACGCTATAGTGGAAGTCCTTCTGTGTGAAGGCGGAGACGTAGAGCTGGGTGCTCGAACCTCGAAACATATCTTTGTGTTTGCATTTGATCCACTCTCTCTTTATATTGTGCATTGCATCATATTGTTCATATCATATATATGCTTGTGTTTGATTGTATGCCATACTTGTGTTGAACCAAGAGAGCTTTACATGGCACTCAACTCTTATTTAGAGGAATTTAGAGGAGATAGTCCAGAGCCCTTCACCGGGAATTCGGCTACACTCTTTAGTTACACTGAGTGTGTTGCAATTAGTTTTTAATTCCGCATTATTTGTCATTAGATTAACTATACACCTATTCACCCCCCCTCTTGGTGTACTTTCATCTCGTGGTGGTGGCCTAGGTGGTGGTCGGCCATGAGGAGATAAAGGAGACTGTGAAGGTGAAGGTGTTGGAGTAGGTGGTGGCAGTATTTGGTGCAGTTGGATTTTTGGAGGAGAATGAAAAGGAAGGTGGAGATAATGGGGTGTGATGTAGGAGTTTGAAATAATGGTGATGAAGGTGGTCTTATGGTGGTGATAGTGATGGTGATGGTGGTGGAGAAGAGTAGAAGAGAAGGTGATGAAAATGGTGTAGTAAAGATGGTGGTGGTGATGTTGTCGTTGAAGTTGTCGCTGGAATGTTCGCCGGAATGGTTGCCGGAGACGTCGACAGAGAGGAGGTGGCTAACCCTAAGCTTGGAGTAGTGGCCGGCCTAGGAGAAGAGGGGTAGAGGTGGGTTTTGTAGAGGGTTTTATTGGTGGTGGTTATTTTTGGAGATGGAGATGGAGATTGTTTTGATGGTGGAGTTTTGTGTTTGTGGTGGATAAAATGGAGATGGAGGAGAAAGAAGATGATGATGAAGTGTTGTAGGTGTTGTTGTGGTTGTAATTGTAGTGAATATAAAGGAGGAGTTGGTGGTTTTAGGGTTTTGATGGAGAAATGAAAAGAAAAAGAGAACGAAAGGGGGTTGTTTTTGGAGTTGGAGTTAAAGGAGAAGGAAAATGAGTTTGGAGATGAGATTTTTTGTGAAGTGATGATGGGAGAGGGAGTAATCTCCGGCCTTGATGATGGGAAGGGTGTGATGCGGATTGGGATTCTTTGGAGGAGATATTTTAGTGGAAGGGTGTAGAATGTATTAGAAGAATGAAGAAGGTTTTAGAATATGCTGAAAGGAAAAGGAGGAGAAGAAAAAGGAAAAGAATAGAAAAGGGAAAAAAAGAAAAAATTTGATTGGTGGAGAAATTAAAAATAATTAGATTAGTTGATCCCCGAACTCGGTTGCGGATGCGGAAAATTTCTGAAAAAATACTGAAAATGCTCGAAAATCAAGTATCTCGAAAAGCTTTTCAATAATTCTCAAAAATCAAGAATATTATACTAAGAATTATAGTGAAATCCATTTCAAGAAATTCTTTATGATTTTCAAATTAAAATTCTGGAATCGACCGCCGATACCGGTTGACACCAAATCTGGTCAAAATTTGTTAAATTTTGAAATTCTCTAAAAAATGTATTAAGATAGAAAATATTATTCTAAGAAAATATGTGAAAGAGGTTTTTCAAAATCTGACTCCTTTTGTAAATTAAAAATTTGAGAATAAACCAGCGATACCAATTAATCTTGATTTTAGGGTTTTTATAAAAATAATTCTGAAAAAACATGAAAATTCTAATATATTGAAAACTGTGTTTGAAACTAAAATCTATCAAATCTGATTACCAGAAAGGTCAAATCATGCAGTACTGCTATATGAGCAAAAATAAATAAGAGAAAATAAGAAAATACGTTCGTAAAATCGGGATAGTATCTGAGTACATATTATGTGGATAGGGTATTACACTCATTCCCGACCTAAGCTATCAAATAAAAGTGCAAGAAGAAAATAAAATAGAAATGGTTATCTATCTGTTGGCCCAATGGCCTTCCACTCTAGTTTTGATGATGATCAACACTCATGTAGTTATGTTTACTAATATTCTTGTGTTTCTAAGTTTCAGATCATTAACAGGATATTAGTTGGTGATTAGCTTCAACAAGAGCTGTTTGGAAGCTATTCATAATGATTCCGGTGCCAAAGCTTAAAGATCATACCTTTGCACTTGGAGAATCACGGAGTTTGGACCGAGTCTACTTGAAGATAGAAGATCGACAAGAAGACTTAGGTATCTAGTTTAGAGTTTGTGTTTTAGATCCATATTTGTAAAGCTTAGTTTAGTTGATATGCTCAAGTGCACAAAACACACACGTTTTATGATTTGATATTTGGTTTTTATGAATAGTTGATCAAAACAAGTTTACATATGTTATATGTATAGTAGATATTTTCTATTTATACATACATGCTTTAACTTGGTAAACAAACTTATTTTGATATTCCTATTCATGTTTTGGAAAAATCAAGTTTGACAAAATACAAGGTTTTGTTTTTGATATAATTTGCAAGACTCAAAATGAAATGATATGTTGATATATTGTCTTGAAATTTTTATCACATGTTTATGTTTCAACATAAAATGATAAAACAAGTTTTATGGAATTTTCAGAAATGATAAAAAGTTTTTATAAAATATTTTTCAAAATTTTCTGACCTTGTTTTGTGCTGACAGGCTGGTCGGTCGACCGTGACGGTCGACCGCACCAAGGGCCGGTCGACCGTTGCGGTCGACCGACGTGCACAGACGTGCACGTCTGTTAGGCACAGACACGGTCGACCGGACGGTCGACCGAGTTGAGAGCTCTACTCTCGGGTTTTATCGGTCGATCGGGCCGGTCGACCGCAGTTGCCCAACGGTCATAATTCTGACCGTTGGCGGTCGACCGGACCGGTCGACCGGCAGTCTGTCAGACTGCCAACTCAGCCTAACGGCTAGTTTTGTATAGGGGCTATATAAACCCCATCTCTTTGGGGATTTTAGCAAAGTTTTTTAAGAGAAAAATTTTCAGTTTTCTGAAGTGTTTAAAAGAATTTTCAAAAGAGTTTTTAGTGCAAAAACTTCTCATCTTTATTGTTTTAGGGTTTTTGAAAAATCAAAGAAAAATAGGTTTTTGGGATTTTTTGCTTAGATCTTCAATTCTATCATATTGCAAGTATTTTCCCAAAGATTTTTCTTTGTTGCTTGTTTCCAAAAACACTTGTTTTCCACACTTGAGCTATCTTCTATCCTAAACTATTTAGGATCTTATTTTTGTGGAAAAAGAAAAAGGAAGAGGTTTGTGGTTGAAATATACCACTTGTTGTAAACCCTTGATTTCTTGAGTTGCTCCCTCTTTGGTAGAGGTGGAGATTGTTGTATTGGGTTGTTGGTTTGGATCCCTCTTCGGTAGAGGTGATTGAGTTTGGTTGTAAACCTCTTCGGTAGAGGCGGTTGTTGTTGTTGTTGGTTGTTGGGCCTTTGTGGAGGTTGTTGTTGAGAGAGGAGTTTGGTACTCCTAGAGTTGTAAGAAATCCTCTTTGGTAGAGGTTCCCTCGGTGGGAGTTGAGATAGTGGAAATCCTACACGGTGGTGTAGGCGGGGATGTAGAGCAAGGTGTTCGAACCTCGAAACAAATCTTGGTGTTTGCGTTTTGATCCATTGTCTCTCTAACTCTCTCTCTTATAATTGTGCAAAGCATCATACTCATCATCATATCATACTTGCTTGTGTTGAGCATTGATTCATTCATATCATATATTGCTTGTGTTGTGCCTTGCATTTCTTATTGTCATATCTATTATATGCTTGGCTTGATTGTGTGTATTTCATATTGCTTGGATTGCTTGTGTGTGTGTGCCTAACTTATACTCATCCAACAAGAGCTTCACATAGCACCTCAACCATTTCAAGGGGAATCAAGGGGAGTTAGTCCAGAGCCTCGCAAGGGGAATTCGGCTACACTTGTTGTATTGTATTAGTTTGTGCATAATTTGCATTAGCTTCCGCATTTAGCGTACTTAGTTTGCATTTAGTTTATTAGATTAGCACTTACACCTATTCACCCCCCCTCTAGGTGTTTTTTCACTATCACCATAAGTCATCAATGGCACTTGAAAGGGCAAGGCATATTCGAGGCATCAGATTCATTTGGATTACAAGCACCTTAGAGGAAAGTAAAACAAAAACAAAAAAAAGAATAACATAAAATGCAACCTTTTATTAAATTGAAAATCTATGAAAAGAGGAAGAAAGAATTACAATGGTGCCACTCTCACACAACTTTCTCTCTTACTCACATGAATCTCTTCTCTAACCTAAATTACGTAAAGAATTGAAAAATTATATAAGAAGAAAAAGAAAAAAAACCTAAGTTAAAACTAGAGACAAAAACTAGCCTAAACTCTCTGCTGAGTGGTGGTTGTATTTATAGATTAAAATGGTTATGGAAGAGCTTGCTTAATGATGAGACCAAATCGCTGGCCCAACAGAAACGATCTTCTGATAAGGTTAGAGAGAAGGTTGGACATATAGATAAAATCGCTTGCCCAACAGAAAAAATCTTCTGATAATATCTCTTTTAAATTTCTGAATTTTAACAATATCCCTTTGATTCTTCAAGCTAACCAAATTGATTCTTTTAAAATATTATTTTAACTGTATTTATTTGGCTTTATCTTCAGTTAACTAAATAGATCCAATCAAATCAGAATTTAACTGTCTTTTATTTGGTCTTATCTTCTCTTCTTTCATTAAGATAAACCTGCAAAATAAGACATTAAGACAAGGAATTAGTAGGATTTATTACAGGGTAAATATTGGAATGTAATAAAATAATGCAAAATATGTGTACGATCAAGGGTTACCCTCTTCTTTGTCATTTCAAATATTTGAAATGACAGACTACACTCCTTTTGGGGAGGCAAGGCTAGGCACGACAGTGCTTATAAAAGACAAACTAGCTGAACTCTTAGAGAAGTTCTTCTCCTTCTCGAGTTTTCAAGAACTTTCAGAGATCAAAATCTCTTCATTTTCTTTAACTTCTCATCTTTCAAGATCCTTTGCAAGATCTTAGGCACCCAAACAATGCCCAGGCAAGAAGATTGCTTCCTCTATGGTGGCAGTTGTTGTAAGTACACCTAGAGGAGGGTGAATAGGTGTACGGCTAATCTAATGAACAAAATGTGAAAATTAAAACAACAATTGCAACAACACTTAATGTAACCAACGAGTGTACCCGAATTCCCGGTGAAGGGCTCTGGACTAACTCCTCTTGATTCTTCTAAATAAGAGTTGAGATGTTATATGAACCTCTCGTGGTTAGACACAAGTGAGGCACACACAAACAACACAAGCATGTAAATGATATGACAATATGAATCAATGCACAAAGTAAGAGAGAGAGAGAGAGAGTTAGAGTCAATGGATCAAACGCAAACACACGAATATGTTTCGAGGTTCAAGCATACAGCTCTAGTCCCCGCCTTCACACAGAAGGATTTTCACTAATTTGTCCACACAAGACTCCCACACAGGGAACCTCCATTGAGGATTTGGGGCAATACAATAACCGGGAGTAAACAACTCCTCTCTTTATAAACACAACCTCTACACTTAGAGGCTAGGCACAAAGCCACCACAAAATCAACCTCACAAATGAGGGATAGGCACTTAGCCAACAAACACCAATCAACCTCTCACTAGAGGGATAGGGCACAAAGCTACCACTCCAATAATCAACCTTTACACAAGAGGGATAACACAAAGTAGGAGGGTTTACAACTTAGTGATCAAAAGACCACAAACCAATTCTTTTCCCACAAAAAAAAAGATCCTAATAGATAGGATAGCAAGATAAGCTCAAGTGTGAAAAACAAAGAGTTTGGAAATCAAAAACTCAAAGAAAAACTCTAAGGAAAAACTTTAGATAGAATTGAAAATGAAGATCAAACCAATTCCCAAAACTTTTCTTTTCTTTGAATTTTCCAACCCCTTTGAAAACAAAATAAAGATCAAATCTTTAAAGCTCTAAAACTCTTTTGAAACTTGTAATAAAACACTAGAGAATGGGAGAAATTTTGCTCTTAGAAATCTTGCAGAAAACCAAATCCAAATGGGGTACAAATAGGCCCTATAAAAATTTTGCCCGTTGGCAGCTGACAAGGTCAAAAATGACCTTCCGGTCGACCGACCGGTTGACCGGCCAACGGTCAAAAAATTGACCGTTGAGCCTGCCGGTCGACCGCCTGGTCGACCGTGCCCAGAACCAGAGAGCAACGGCTCTCTGGCCGGTCGACCGCCCGGTCGATCGCGACAACCCGAGAGTGGGTTGTCTTCAGTCGGTCGACCGTTCGGTCGACCGGCCACACAGGCAGGCCTGCGTGCACGTTCTTGTGCACGTCTGTCGACCGGTCCGGTCGACCGACTCTGGGTCCGGTCGACCGGCCCAGTCGACTGCCAGAGCCTGGCAGGTCTGGTTAAGGGATTTAAAAACTTGATTTTTAATCATCAAATAAATCCCATAAAATCTCTAAAAATTCACAAAAATAAGTTCTTATATTCTCTTTGAAATACAAACATGTGTGAAAAAATTCAACACATATTTCAAACCATTTTAACCATTTTTGTGACTTACAAATTTTGCCGAAAACAAAAATCCGTATTTTTTAAAACTTGGATTTTTGAAATGGAAAATCGTTTTGTCCAAAACTCATCCAAAAACAAAACATTAATTTAAACAACTTTTAAGCATGTTGTATATGGGTATAATCCAATATACATGAAAAGATATATATCAATGTTTTTGACTATAAATCCGAAAATAAGTTTTGTTAAAACATAAAACTCCAAATACATGAATAGGCATATCAAACTAAGCTTTTCTAAGAATATGAAGCATACACGTATATAGATCAAATCTAGTATACATTAAACCATGTAAACTTGTTTTGATTCTATCTATTCATGAAAACCAAGATCGATTAAACCGAAAACCGAAAACCAATAAACATGAAACTAGAAACAAGTGTGTGTGTTGTGAACATGAGCATATCACACTATCTAATCTTTAACAATGGATCTAAACTATAAACTAATCATAGTACCGAAGTCTTCTTGTAGAGTGCCGTCTCCAAGTCGACTCGATCCAAACCTGATCCACCGAGCTTGACTCCAACGGGTGCTAGATATGAACTTTGATGCTCGGGCTCTTGAATCACCATGTGAAAGATCCAAAAACACCTTTGTTGAAGCTGTCACCTACTAATATCTTGGTTAAGTATCTGAAACTAAACATCACAAGATTATTAGTAAACTATAACTATATGAGTTAATCATCATCAAAACTAGAGTGGAAGGCCTCTGGGCCAACAATCTCCCCCTTTTTGATGATGACAAAACTCAAAGAGTTATATATGCATGGATTAAAGTTAAGCTTCAGGGAAGCTCCCCCTTAACTCATTCATAGCAATAAACAAAATATATGCAATCAATACTAAACATGAATATGCATCAACATGCATAAAACAATGAAATAAACATGCTCTTGATACCAAATTTTTTAAAATAAATTACTTTTCCTTTTGTTAAAATAAACATGTTCTTAAAATATTACTCTTGAAACCAATAAAAATTTCAATTGAAAACTTTATCAATAAAAGCAATAAAAGCTCTTGATACCAATCAATAAAAAATTCTTGATACCAATTGAAAGATAATTAATAAAAACTCTTGATACCAACAATAAATATTTTAACAAAAGTTCTTGATACCAATAAACCAAAACATAAATATGTTCTCTTGATACCAATAACAACAAAACATCAAAACATAAAAAAAAATTCTCTTGATACCAATATGAAACAAACTTTGATATAAACTTACAAATAAACAATAAACCTGCATATAAACTCAAATACATGCATATAAACTCAAATACTTCTCCCCCTTTTTGTCAATCATCAACAAAGGGGTCAAAGAAAACAATAAAATAATGTTCTCCCCTTTTTGTCTAAAACAAAATGAATATCATAAGGGGTGAAATCAAAATAAAACTTTATGATACCAATTGTAAGAAAAAATATATCAATTTAGTACATCATGATATTAATAAAACATACCAATTGAAGGTACATAAAATAAATATTTTTAATTTAAATAAACATGTCTATATTTTACCAATTGTAAGTAAATAAAATATGTTGAAGAATTTAACCAAAAATTTTGATATTAATTGATACCAATTGTAAACATATAGGTAATCTTGATATCAATTGTAAAGATTAGTACCAATTGAAAGTAATTTTTCATTAGGAGCATATGATGCAAAAAAAATAATCAATATCATTTTTCAATCATTTTTTAACATAAAGTGTGAGAGTAACATACGAGAGGTAAACAAAACCAATTGAAAAGTGAAATATGAATTTTCTCTCCCTTTATGAATTACCAAACAAAATGATGCATAAGCTTGTATAAAATACCAATTGAAACATAATCAATTGAATTATAATAGTCATTTAAGAAATTAAGCTTAGCATAGCCAAAATTTGTGCTCAATGATATAGAGATATAGTAAGCACAAATAAAGCATATATATATATATATCTGTGTGTGTATGGAAAATTGAATACCAATTGAAATTGATTTTATTTGAAATTGAAGCATACATATATAGAAACATGTATGAGTATACAAAAAAATGTCAATAGTGATACTGATTGAAAAGATCCAATGATACGAATTGAAAACATAATAAGATCAAGTGTATAACTCATACTTCCTACCACCCATTTCATGCACATGTTTAAAAAGATTTTCAATAATAAACATACAAGGCATGGTCGCCCAACCAACCGCCCTTAAATGGGTAGGGTTTTTCAAAAATAAGTTTGAAAAATATAGTATGTTTGAAAAACTCTACCATATGAAGAATACGAACTAGTTATATGAAAAATTTAAAAACTAGTACGAAATCCTTCAAGCAAGGAATAAAATAAGAATATATTCCATAAAACATGAAAATCACTAAACCAATGTCACTCAAAATCTATATAGCACATATAATACTCATGAAACAAAATCATGAGAAAACATTAAATAAAGTGAGTGTACAAGTTTTGTGAAAGACAAGTCATGGAAATAGGCAATCAAGCTCAATAAGAAAATTCCTTAAAAACATGAAAATCATCAAAACTAGAATCCTTCAAGGTATATGTATGTCATGTACAAACTAAAGTATACATACATATCCAAACATAAATGAGTCCACAAAAGTATATGCATGAAGGCAAGTGACTCAAGGATGTATATGTATAGCTAATAGTTTAGACAAAATAGACATATACATGAAGTTAAAAATAAACATGAAAAATATATACAAAATGGGAATACAAGTCAAAATGTATGAATCATCAAAACTAGACTATACTAATACCTTTAATGAACACAAATGAGCGTTTAAGCACAAACATATAAAAGTCTATTTGTAGCTCACTAGTTGTACAAGTATATATCCAAGTTTTAATGAAAACTAACATCTAAACATGTAATCAAATCATGAAGCATAGAAATCAAAACAAAAAAACTCATATGATCATTATGGCAAATGCACATGCATTAGATCTTGGACATACACATTAGTTAAACTAAAGTGAGAACACTAAATATAGGTCCATATAAACATGGGTGTCTCAAATACTAATCATGTATATCATAGGACTAATAGACATGGCATATGGCATAACGAACATTAAAATAATACATGCTATAAATGAATGATCTAAAAACACGCAAACATAAATGAGGAGTAAGAGATCGTTACCAAAACCGATAAGGGCAACTCTCTATGTCTCCAAAACACGGTGGTCCTCCCACCAAACTCCCCTTGAAAGTGATGCATCCAAATAGGTCATCTTTGGGCTCGGAACGCATCCACCTCAAGGCACCATCATTCTCACATCATGCGAGAGCCCACACCTACATCAAATAGCATAGGGGTAGATTTTGGTACCCACACTCTTTTGGGTCCATGGGGGTTATCTCCTTTCCTAACCCAAACAAACTTAGTTGCTAAATTTGAATCATGTATGCGATCATAACAAAATTTAGAAAGGTGGCCCTTACGTCCACAATGTGTACAAGTGTACACATGAGCATACATCGTGTTATGAGTGTGTACGTGAGGAGCATGTATATGCCGTGTATGGTGTGCATGTATAGACGAAACTTGTTTCTTTCGAAACATAGATTCCAACCATGAGTGGTTCATGGTACATTGGCTCAAAGTGGAGCCCAAACAATCAACTCTCTTCTTAAGCATAGTTATATCATTTTTAATCATAGAAGAAGAGGTGCATGCAATAGGTGAGCTAGAATGAGAAGCTACACTAGCATGGCAAACATGTGAATCAATACTATTTTTCAAACATTTATTTTCTTTAGAAAATGAATCTAGTTCTTTTGAAATAGAAATAATCTTGGTTTTCAAAGAATCATTTTCTTTTAAAGCAAAAGCAAGTTTAGAAGATAAATCCTCATTTTTCTTCAAAACATTTTCACAATCATTTTTATTTTTAAAATATTGTTTTCATTTAGGGCAAGATCAAGCTTAGATTTCAATGAATCCCTTTCATTAGAAATCTCCTATTTCTCTTGCAAAACCAAATCTAGTTTTGAACACAAATTCTTATTTTCTTCTTTTAGTTCAAAACTCTTCTTTATCTAAAGGTTATATTTTTCTAACAATTTTTCACATACAATTGATAGTTCTTCATTCAAAGCATTTGGATCAACATAATCATCACAAGAAGAACTAGCATCATCACCATCTAATTGAGTTTCCGAGTATACCTCAAGGGAGTCATTCCCTTAGACCATGTAGCAATGTTGCTCGGATTCTCCACTAGATTCATCTTCCGTTTGGATTGGCAATTGAAGCTTGAAGGAGGTTAACGTGTTCCACACTGCAAAGGCGGAATCACAGTTAGAAACAATAGAAAGATATTCTTCATTGAGCGTGCTTCTAAGTGCCTCAAGGGCTTGTGCATTGGCCTCTATATGCTTGCTATTACCAAGATAGGATTTCTTGGTAGCGGTAAGGAAAACATGCAAGCCTAGGGTTTTCAAGTACATGGACATCCTAAATTTTCACATGTCAATGTTGGAAACATCTAACATGGGAGGTGTCAGGCAATCCATCAGTGTGTGTAAACAATATACGTGTGCAAATGCAAATGCTAGATTAGCAAAACCATGATCACACTCCTAGGTGGTTAAACCTAATATCAGGAGTGTAGGCTCTGATACAAATTGTAAGTACACGTAGAGGGGGGGTGAATAGGTGTACTAGGTGTACGGCTAATCTAATGAACAAAATACGGAAATTAAAACAACAATTGCAACAACACTTAATGTAACCAACGAGTGTAGCCGAATTCCCGGTGAAGGCTCTGGACTAACTCCTCTTGATTACTCTGAATAAGAGTTGAGGTGCTATATGAAGCTCTCGTGGTTAGACACAAGTGAGGCACACACAAACAACACAAGTATGTAAATGATATGGCAATATGAATCAATGCACAAAGTAAGAGAGAGAGAGAGAGAGAGTTAGAGTCAATGGATCAAACGCAAACACACGAATATGTTTCGAGGTTCGAGCACACAGCTTTACGTTCCCGCCTTCACACAGAAGGATTTCCACTAACTTGTGCACACAGGACTCCCACACAGGGAACCTCCACTGAGGATTTGGGGTAATATAATAACCGGGAGTACACAACTCCTCTCTTTACAAACACAACCTCTGCACTTAGAGGCTAGGCACAAAGCCACCACAAAATCAACCTCACAAATGAGGGATAGGCACTTAGCCAACAAAACCCAATCAACCTCTCACTAGAGGGATAGGGCACAAAGCTACCACTCCAATAATCAACCTCTACACAAGACGGATAACACAAAGTAGGAGGGTTTACAACTTAGTGATCAAAAGAACACAAACCAATTCTTTTCCCACAAAAACAAAGATCCTAACAGATAGGATAGCAAGATAAGATCAAGTGTGGAAAACAAAGAGTTTGGAAATCAAAAACTCAAAGAAAAACTCTAGGGAAGAACTTTAGGTAGAATTGAAAATGAAGATCAAACCAATTCCCAAAGACTTTTCTTTTCTTTGAATTTTCCAACCCCTTTGAAAACAAAATAAAGATCAAATCTTTAAAGCTCTAAAACTCTTTTGAAACTTGTAATAAAATACTAGAGAATGGGAGAAATTTTGCTCTTGGAAATCTTGTGGAAAACCAAATCAAAATGGGGTATAAATAGGCCCCATAAAAATTCTGCCCGTTGGCAGCTAACAAGGTCAAAAATAACCTTCTGGTCGACCGACCAACGGTCAAAAAATTGACCGTTGAGCCTACCGGTCGACCGTCCGGTCGACCGTGCCCAGAACCAGAGAGCCACGGCTCTCTCCAGTCGACCGCCCGGTCGACCGGGACAACCCGAGAGTGGGTTGTCTTCAGTCGGTCGACCGTTCGGTCGACCGGCCACACAGGCAGGCCTGCGTGCACGTTCTTGTGTACGTCGGTTGACCGGTCCGGTCGACCAACTCTGGGTCTGATCGACCGACCCGGTCGACCGCCAGAGCCTGGCATGTCTGTTTAAGGGATTTAAAAACTTAGTTTTTAATCATCAAATAAATCCCATAAAATCTCTAAAAATCCACAAAAATAAGTTCTTATATTCTCTTTGAAATACAAACATGTGTGAAAAATTTCAACACATATTTCAAACCATTTGAACCATTTTTGTGACTTACAAATATTGCCGAAAATCAAAATCCGTATTTTTCTAAACTTGGATTTTTGAAATGGAAAATCGTTTTGTCCAAAACTCATCCAAATACAAAAACATGATATTTAAACAACTTTTAAGCATGTTGTATATGGGTATAATCCAATATACATGAAAAGATATATATCAATGTTTTTGACTATAAATCCGAAAATAAGTTTTGTTAAAACACAAAACTCCAAATACATGAATAGGCATATCAAACTAAGCTTTTCTAAGAATATGAAGCATACACGTATATAGATCAAATCTAATATACATTAAACCATGTAAACTTGCTTTGATTCTATCTATTCATGAAAACCAAGATCAGTTAAACCAAAAACCGAAAACCAATAAACATGAAACTAGAAACAAGTGTGTGTGTTGTGAACTTTAGCATATCACACTATCTAATCTTTAACAATGGATCTAAACTATAAACTAATCATAGTACCGAAGTCTTCTTGTAGAGCGCCATCTCCAAGTCGACTCGATCCAAACGTGATCCACCGAGCTTGACACCAACGAGTGCTAGATATGAACTTTGATGCTCGGGCTTTTGAATCACCATGTGAAAGATCCAAAAACACCTTTGTTGAAGCTGTCACCTACTAATATCTTAGTTAAGTATCTGAAACTAAACATCACAAGATTATTAGTAAACTATAACTACATGAGTTAATCATCATCAAAACTAGAGTGGAAGGCCTCTGGGCCAACAGTTGTCTCACTCCTGAAATCACCTAGAGGGGGGGTGAATAGGTGATATAGCTAATCTATGAACTAAATGCGGAATTCAAAAACTTAATTGCAAATAACACTCAAGTGTGATCAACAAATGATGCACACACAACCAAGCCAAGCAAATATGAATGCATAAGATGAATAGTTGCAAGGCACAAAGTAAAGGGAGAGATAGAGAGAGAGTCAATGGATCAATCACAAACAAATAGATGTGTTTCGAGGTTCGAGCACCCAGCTCTACATCCCCGCCTTCGACACACGAAGGATTTCCAATCCACTAGCTAGTCCACAAAGAACTCTCACAAGGAGTACCCAACTCCTCTCTTTACAATCACAACCTCCTCCTTGAGGCAAACTCCAAACCAACAATCTATCACCTCACAACTTGAGGGATTAGCACAAAGCAAACAAGGATCACCTCACAACTTGAGGGATACAACCCAAAGGCACAAAGCCAAGCAAAGATTGGGTTTATAACTTGGTGGTCTAACAAACAACCACAAACAAATTCTTTCTCCCACACAAAGATCCTATAGAATGAGATAGTAGATTTTAGCTCAAATGTGGAGAAAACCAATGGAATGGAAATCAAAATCACAAAGAAAAATCCTTGGGAAAAACAGAAACCAAGATATAGAAGATGAATCAAAACTCTTTTCCCAAAAATCCTTTTCTTTGGTTTTCTAAACCCTAGCAAAAACTCCAAATAGATTGTTCAATATGAGTTCAAAAACTTCTTTTGATTGCTGTGAAAACACCAGAGAGTAGGGAAAAATTCGCACCAAAAATTCTTAGAGAAAAACTCTTTCCAATGGGGTATTTATAGTCCCCAGAAAAATATAGCCGTTGGCAGCCAAATCTGCCAAAAATGGCCTACCGGTCGACAGGTCGGTCGACCGGCCAACGGTCACATTTTGACCGTTGCCAGCTATCGGTCGACCACCCGGTCGACCGAAACAAACAGAGACTAGCCTGCATGCAGTCGGTCGACCGTGCGGTCGGCCGGCCCAATAGGCAGCCAGCGTGCACGTATCCGTGCACGTCGGTCGACCGAACGGTCGACCGTCTACTTGGTGCGGCCGACCGTTCGGGTCGACCGACCTAGCCTGGCAGAGGCTGTTCTGGACAGAAAAACTAAGGAATTAAATATCCAATAAATTCTTGTAAACTACTTAAAAATCCCCAAAAATAGTTTTGACAATTTGCATTGATATATAAACATATGATAAAAGTTTTGACTCAAATATCAAGCAATTAAAAATATTTTTGTATCTTACAATATTTTCCAAAATCCAAAAATCGTATTTTCTGAAACTTGGATTTTGAATAGAAAATACATTTTGTCCAAAACTCATCTAAATACAAAAACATGATATTTAAATATTTTGAAGCAGATGCATATGGATAGAAATCCAATATACATGAAACATATACATATCATAGTTTTTGTCATTAATTCCAAAATATGTTTTGTTAAAACATAAAACACATGAAATAGACTATCAAACTAAGTTTGTCTAAATAGTTGAAGCATGCATGTATATAGAACAAATCTAATATACATTAAACCATGTAAACTTGTTTTGACATAATATCTATTCATGAAAATCAAGATCGGTTAAACGAAAAACTGAAAACCAATATTCAAATATAAAACGTGTGTGAGTTGTGAACTTGAGCATATCTTACTATTCTAATCTTTACAATTAGGATCTAAACTCAAACTAAACTAAGGTACCGATGTCTTCTTGTAGAGCGCAATCTCCAAGCCGACTCGATCCAAAACTCTTTGATCCACCGAGCAAGTGCTATATATGATCTTTGACGCTCGAGCTCTTGAATCAACATGTGAAAGCTTCCAAATCATCTTGTTGAAGCTAATCACCAACTAATATCTTGAATAATGATCTGAAACTAAAACCACAAGATTATTAGTACACATAACTACATGAGTTAATCATCATCAAAACTAGAGTGGAAGGCCTTTGGGCCAACAATCTCCCCCTTTTTGATGATGACAAAACTCATGGAGTTATATATGCATGGATTAAAGTTAAGCTTCAAAGAAGCTCCCCATTAACTCATGCATAGGGATAAACAACAAATATGTGCAATGAATACTAAACATGAAACATGCAAAGATATGCATAAAACAATAAATGGCTCTAGATACCAATGAAAGATACCAATGAAATTTTCAAAAACAAATAAACATGCTCTAGATACCAATTAACAAAAACAAACAAACATGCTCTAGATACCAATTAAACTAAACAAATAAACATGCTCTAAATACCAATTAAACTTCATATATGCAAAACAAAACTAATGATCTCTTTTACAAGCTCTTGATACCAAAACTAAATATGTTCTTTAAATAATGCTTTGGATACTAATTGAACTTAATAAAAACATAAAACATGCATACAAACAAGCATATAAACTCAAATTCTTATACCAATTGAACTTAATAAAAACATAAAACATGCATACAAACATGCATATAAACTCAAATTCTTCTCTTCCTTTTTGTCAATCATCAACAAAGGAGTTAAAAACAAAACAAAACTAATACACATATTCTTTTTATTCAAAACAAGGAATCAATCAAGGGATGTTCTTCCCCTTTTTGTCTAAACTCAAATATGATACCAATTAAAAATAATGTGTCAAGGAAGTGCATATTGATACCAATTTAAAAAGTGAAACTATACCAATTGAAAACACAAATCTTGATACCAATTGAAATTATTATTCTTTTTACCAATTGAAATCATTATTTTCTATCATAAAGCAAGGGAGTGGAATATAAAATACCAATTGGAAGATGAAATACAAGCTTTTCTCCCCCTTTATGAAATACCAAATAAAACTATGCATAGGCTCGAATAAAGATACCAATTGAAAGCTAAATCAATTGAAACAAAGTTGAAGCTCAAGCTTAGCATAAACAAAATCTTGTGCTTAAAGATATAGGGATATAATAAGCACAAATAAAACATATATATGTATGAAAAGTAGATACCAATTGAAATTGATATTCTTTGAAATGAAAGCATACATACATACATATATATGAGTATACAAGAAATGTCAATTATTGATACCAATTGAAAGAATCCAATGATACCAATTGAAACAATAATAAGATCAAATGTATATCTCATATAACCTACCACCCATTTCATGCTCAAGTTTAAAATGATTTTCAATAAAGCACATACGAGGCATGGTCGCCCAACCAACCGCCCTTTGATGGTAGGGGTTTCAAAAATAGGTTTACAAATATAGTATGCTTGAAAACTACTACCAAGGAAGAATATCACAACTAGTTATATGAATCAACTAGTATGAGATCCTTCAAACAAGGAATAACAAAAATATTTTTCATGAAGACACATGTAAACTACATGGCACTAAAACACTCAAAATTCATATAGCACAATTTGTACTCATGAAAACTAAGTCATGAGAAAACATTAAATAAGGTGAGTGTACAAGTGTTGTGAGAAACATATCAACATGAAAATGGACAATCAAGCTCAATATTGAAAACATGAAATTCATCTAAGATGTGAAATCACCAATTGAAATCATCTTAAAAACATGAAATTCATCATAAATGTGAAATCACCTAGCAAACATGAAATTCATCTAAACGATTTAAACTTCAAGGCATATGTATGTCATGTACAAACTAAAGTATACATACATATTCTAAACACAATGAGTCCACAAAAGTATATGCATGAAGGCACGTGGCTCAAGAATGTATATGTATAATTAACAGTTTGAACAAGATAGACATATACATGAAGTTAAAACACACGATCATAGAAACATATCCAAAATGAGGAATACAAGTTAGAATGCATGAATCATCAAAACTAGACTATACTAGCACATCTAATGGACACAAATAGGCATTCAATCACAAACATATATAAAGATTTATTTGTGGCCCACTATATGTACAAGTATAAATCCTAGTCTTAATGAAAACTATCATTCAAGCAAGTAGTCAAAACATGAAGCATGAAATGGGTCAAAAATCAACATGATAAATGCAATCAAAACAAAAAGTCATAGTCAACCATATGATTAATATGACAAAGACATGTGCATTAGATCTATGATTAACATGATAGCTAAAACATAAAGAGAACACAAAATGTGGGTCCATATTAAATATGGGTGTCTCAAGAGCTAATCATGTAAAGCATAAGTCTAATAAACATAACAATAATCATACTAATTATGAAACAATAAAACAAGCTATAAACTATGATATGAAAGCATGTAAACACTAAATGGAGTAAGGGATTGTTACCAAAACCGAAGAGGTAACTCTCCATGTCTCCAAAACACGGTGGTCCTCCCACCAAATCTCCTTGAGAGTGAAGCATCCAAATGGTTCTCTTTTAAGCTTAGAATGCATCCACCTCAAGACACCAATACCCTCACGTGATGCGAGAGCTCCCACCTACATCACAAGTCAAAGAGGTGGTTTTTGGTACCCATTTTCTCTTGGGTCCATAGGGGTTAGTATCTTTCCTAACCCAAACAAGATTATTTGCTAAATTTTCATTATGTAAACGATCATAGCAAAATCTAGCAAGATGGCCTTTTCGGCCACAATGTGTACATGTGTACACATGAGCATACGTGTGATGGTGGTGACCGTGGGAAGCACGTGTATGCCGTGATGGGTGTGCATGCAAAGTTGGAACTTGTTTCTTACGAACCAAGGATTCCAAAAGAGTGTGGTCCATGGCACATTGGCTCAAAGTGGAGCCCAAACAATCAACACTTTTCTTCAAAATACTTATGTCATTTTCAATGCTTGAAGATAAAGTGGAGCATGCAATAGATGTGCAAGAAGTAGAAGCTACACTAGCATGGCAAACATGTATATCTAAATCATTTTGCAAAGATTCATTTTTCTTTAAAATAAGATCAAGTTCCTTAGTGATAGAATCAATTTTATTTTTCAAAGAAAGGTTATCTTTAAAAGTAAAATCCAATTTTGAAGATAAAATCTCATTGTGCTTCACAATATCATCACAATCATTTTTGCCTTTTAAAACTACAATTTCTTTAAGGGCAAGTTCAAGTTGAGATTCAAGTGAGTCACGTTCACTAGTAATCTCTTCTTTCTCTTGCAAAACCGTTTCAAAGGTAGAACATAAATCCTTAAATTCATTTTGTAAATCTAAATGCTTTTCTTTTAAAAGGTTATGTTTTTCCACAAATTTTTCAAGCTTAGATGCAAGTTCTACATTCAAATTTTGAACTTCAAAGCATCCATAGCAATACGAACTAGAGCTATCATCTAGTTGAGATTCCGATTGTACCTCAAGGGAGTCTTTCCCTTGGACCATGAGGCAATGCTCGTCGGACATGTCTCTCCTAGATCTCCTTATCTTTTTAATGATCCTTGGAAGCTCGGGAGATGTCAAGATGCTCCAAACTGCAAAAGCCGAATCATAATGATCAAAAACATGTAATAAATCTTCATTGAGAGATGCTCTAAGTGCCCTAAGTGCTAATGCATTAGCCTTTTTGTGTTTGCTACTATTGGGGAAGGATTCTAAAGTGGAGGCTTGATAAACAAGATGACCTAGTGATTTTAAATGCCTACTCATATTGGCCTTCCAAGTATCAAGTCTAAAATGGTCAAACATAGGAGGGCTATCCATGAGTGCAAACTAGATGAGTGCAAATGAAAATGCAAATGAAGATTAGCTAACCAAGATCTCACTCCTAGGTGGTTAAACCTAAATATCAGGAGCGTAGGCTCTGATACCAATTGAAATCACCTAGAGGGGGGGTGAATAGGTGATATAGCTAATCTATGAACTAAATGTGGAATTCAAAAACTTAATTGCAAATAACACTCAAGTGTGATCAACAAATGATGCACACACAACCAAGCCAAGCAAATATGAATGCACAATGTGAATAGTTGTAAGGCACAAAGTAAAGAGAGAGATAGAGAGAGAGTCAATGGATCAATCGCAAACAAATAGATGTGTTTCGAGGTTCGAGCACCCAGCTCTACATCCCCGCCTTCGACACACGAAGGATTTCTAATCCACTAGCTAGTCCACAAAGAACTCTCACAAGGAGTACCCAACTCCTCTCTTTACAATCACAACCTCCTCCTTGAGGCAAACTCCAAACCAACAATCTATCACCTTACAACTTGAGGGATTAGCACAAAGCAAACAAGGATCACCTCACAACTTGAGGGATACAACCCAAAGGCACAAAGCCAAGCAAAGATTGGGTTTATAACTTGGTGGTCTAACAAACAACCACAAACAAATTCTTTCTCCCACACAAAGATCCTATAGAATGAGATAGTAGATTTTAGCTCAAGTGTGGAGAAAACCAATGGAATGGAAATCAAAATCACAAAGAAAAATCCTTGGGAAAAACAGAAACCAAGATATAGAAGATGAATCAAAACTCTTTTCCCAAAAACCCTTTTCTTTGGTTTTCCAAACCCTAGCAAAAACTCCAAATAGATTGTTCAATATGAGTTCAAAAACTTCTTTTGATTGCTGTGAAAACACCAGAGAGTAGGGAAAAATTTGCACCAAAAGTTCTTAGAGAAAAACTCTTTCCAATGGGGTATTTATAGCCCCCAGAAAAATATAGCCGTTGGCAGCCAAATCTGCCAAAAATGGCCTACCGGTCGACCGGTCGGTCGACCGGCCAACGGTCACATTTTGACCGTTGCCAGCTATCGGTCGACCGCCCGGTCGACCGAAACAAACAGAGACTAGCCTGCATGCAGTCGGTCGACCGTACGGTCGGGCGGCCCAATAGGCAGCCAGCGTGCACGTATCCGTGCATGTCGGTCGACCGAACGGTCGACCGGCTACTTGGTGCGGCCGACCGTTCGGGTCGACCGACCTAGCCTGGCAGAGGCTGTTCTGGTCAGAAAAACTAAGGAATTAAATATCCAATAAATTCTTGTAAACTACTTAAAAATCCCCAAAAATAGTTTTGACAATTTGCATTGATATATAAACATATGATAAAAGTTTTGACTCAAATATCAAGCAATTAAAACTATTTTTGTATCTTACAATATTTTTCAAAAACCAAAAACCGTATTTTCTGAAACTTGAATTTTGAATAGAAAATACATTTTGTCCAAAACTCATCTAAATACAAAAACATGATATTTAAATATTTTGAAGCATGATGCATATGGATAGAAATCCAATATACATGAAACATATACATATCATAGTTTTTGTCATTAATTCCAAAATATGTTTTGTTAAAACATAAAACACATGAAATAGACTATCAAACTAAGTTTGTCTAAATAGTTGAAGCATGCATGTATATAGAACAAATCAAATATATATTAAACCAAGTAAACTTGTTTTGATATAATATCTATTCATGAAAACCAAGATCGGTTAAACGAAAAATCGAAAACCAATATTCAAATATAAAACGTGTGTGAGTTGTGAACTTGAGCATATCTTACTATTCTAATCTTTACAATTTTGATCTAAACTCAAACTAAACTAAGGTACCGATGTCTTCTTGTAGAGCGCAATCTCCAAGCCGACTCGATCCAAAACTCTTTGATCCACCGAGCAAGTGCTATATATGATCTTTGACGCTCGGGCTCTTGAATCAACATGTGAAAGCTTCCAAATCATCTTGTTGAAGCTAATCACCAACTAATATCTTGAATAATGATCTGAAACTAAAACCACAAGATTATTAGTACACATAACTACATGAGTTAATCATCATCAAAACTAGAGTGGAAGGCCTTTGGGCCAACAACTCCAGCCATCGAATGACCCATAGTTGGTAGGGTTTATCACCCTTTTCAGAGATTATGAATCTCTTTTTCGGTCCAATTTTGGCTGATTTGCCATTAATTTAGCTGAATCCTCCAGAAATAGGTGATCTTCGGGAGTTTAATTTCCCTAATATTGGCCCCATTAATTTTTAGGGAATTGATTTCCCTTTAATTTCACTCAGCAAAATTAGAAACCGAAGGGTTTCTTCTTGAGCATCCCAGCGAAACTAGCCCTTGGGCCTTTTTGCATTTTGTCTCTTGGTAGAGTGCGACACTAGCTTTTGGGCAAAGCTAAGGGACTTAATTTTCCTTTGAGTACGCTTGGTGAAGTTACCTCTTAAGCTTCTAAGCGAAGCTAAGACATTAATTTGTCTAATGTGCTCTCAGGTGAAGTTATCCCTTAGCTTTTCAAGCGAGACTAACTTTAGCCTTTCAGGTGAAGCTAGCTTAAGCCTTTTAGGCGAAGTTATGCCTTGGCCTTTTAGGCGAGGCTAGCTTTAACCTTTCTTGCAACTCTATACCTTTACTTTTCAGGCGAGGCTAGCTTGAGCCTATTGGCAAAGCTATGCCTTGGCTATTTCGACTGAATTGAGGCTGTAGCGGCCTATGCTAAGCTATGTTATGGCTAGCTAGGCGAGGCTAGTTCTTGGCTTCTTTGGGTAAAAAGCTAAGTCTTAGTAGCTTTTTGAGTGCAGATAGGATAGAAGCTTGAGAGATAATGTCTCTGAATTCTCGTGTTTGTTCTTCATGGTGTTAACATATTTGTTTCTTCCTACTTTGTAGTGCACTACATTCTCGGTCTGTTAAATAGTCTTTTCAGATCTGTGAAGGGAATGCACGGGAGCGCATATTTTCAGTTCCAGGGGCATGCCTCCTTGTTAAGTGATAGAGCACCCTAGAGCGAGATGCACTAATCCTTGAAATCACCTAGAGAGGGGGTGAATAGGTGATGGCTATATGTAAATGGTCACAAATGCGGAATTTAAAAAATTAACCAACACAATAAGCTCAAATGAAAGACTTGCAATAAATGAAGCAATCAACAGTGCAAGAATTAAGGAGTTTAGAGTTTAGAGATATTTGAGCAAATGCAAACACGCAGATATGTTTCCGAGGTTCGAGCCACGCTCTACGTCCCCGCCTTCACACTTGAAGGATTTCTACTATTGAAGATCCCACTGGATCACCAATACAAGGACACACTTGTCCCGTCTCTCGTGATGCCGCAACACCACCTTGAGCACACTAGCTCGCCTTGAGGCCGATGCCTCTACAACTTCACTCAAAAGAAGATTGATCACACTTGATCACAAATACGCTCACTTGCACAATCCTAGAACCAAAATGTAGATGTGGAATTATGGGATTGTGTAGTGCAAAAGCTAGAGAGAAGTAGAGGTAA
Source organism: Agave tequilana (assembly GCA_038442645.1). Lineage (NCBI taxonomy): Eukaryota > Viridiplantae > Streptophyta > Magnoliopsida > Asparagales > Asparagaceae > Agave > Agave tequilana. The sequence goes on from JAVJIF010015941.1 coordinate 65,051, forward strand.
AGACTTTAAGTAAGTGTCTAAAACTTTAGGGCTTTTGGAGAGAAAATCTTTTGTAAAAGGAAGCCTTTTGAAAACTTGTAAATCTTTTGAAAATGATGTGTATATTCTTCTAAAATAGTTATCATATCAATATGAAGTGACCTCCTATTTATAGGGGCCAAAAACTACACCATAGATCCGTTGGGATTAAAAAAACAAAAAAGAATCTGTCAGAAAAACTAGCTGTTAGAATCTGTCAGAGATTCTGACAGCTATCGGTCGACCGGTCGGTCGACCGCCAACGGTCGAAAATATGACCGTTGGGGGACTTTGGTCGACCGCCTGGTCGACCCAATTTAGCCGAGAGCACTGCAGAGTGCTCGGTCGACCGGGTTGGTCGGCTGATACGCACATGCACAGAATGTGCGCATCGGTCGACCGTACGGTCGACCGAATGCTGTCAGTTCTGAAAAATCAGAACTGCCAGAATCCAGAAATCTTGGTTTTTGGGTATAGGTCTAAGATATAAAGTTTTGGATCTTGTAAACACTAGAGTGTGAGCACATGTCACTATTCTAATAGGTTAAAACATTTTGAAAGAAATTCCTTTGATAAAAACTTGTTTTTCCAAATATTATTTTTCCAAAACTTAGAGTCTCTAAAACTTATTTCCAAAAACATGTTTATCTTTAACTCTAACTTGGAAATAAAATTTTGAAACTTATTTTGAAATCTAGAACCAATATAAAAAGTGTGTGTAAGTGTAAATCCCATAACTCTACTTCTATCATCTAGGTTTTGACAAAAAGATCTAAAATAACAAAACGTGTGAGTTTTTAAGAATTTCAGGTTACAAGAATTTCAGGTTAAAAGGTCGTTTTTGACGGCTCCGCAAATAAGACTCACACGTTTGAAACTTATTTTGAAGTCTAGAACCAATATAAAAAGTGTGTGTAAGTGTAAATCCCATAACTCTACTTCTATCATCTAGGTTTTGACAAAAAGATCTAAAATAACAAAAATACAAATACAAATCTTGATGTTCTTCATAAACTTGATCTTTGCTTGGTCTTCTCTTTAACATCTTGTTCCCAGAGCATCCTATTGTGCTTGGCTTGGGAATGCAAATTTTGGCGAACTCCAAACGTGTGAGTCTTATTTGCGGAGCCGTCAAAAACGACCTTTTAACCTGAAATTCTTGTAAACAAAAACTTGTTAAATACATAACTAGATATGTTTTGTTATCATCAAAATATCCACTAAGATATAGGGCTAATGGCCTTTGGGCCAACAATCTCCCCCTTTTGATGATGACAAAACATATTTAGTTATCACAAATATTTTGGGTAGAGTCTTCAAATGAAGCTCCCCCTCAACACATGCATATACTAAAAAAAAAAATCATACTGTCATAGAACAAATACTCATGTCATAGATACGGATAACACATGGGTTCATACATGACATAAATAAAAGAGATACATAAAAAGAAAAGCAACATGTCCACAAAGCATAATAGAAACTACATGTAGAAATAAATACATGTCCACGTCACACAAAGTATGTCCAATACAAAACACAAAATATGTCCAATCACAAAATAACTCTCCCACCAACTAACTCTCCCCCTTTTTGACATCATCAAAAGGGGAGGTCACTCCTCAGCAGCAGCATCACTGTCATCGTCATCGTCATCCTCCTCATCGTCATCGTCCTCAGAAGAGTTCCCTGCAGGAGTACCCTCAGCCATCGTCGTATCACCAGCAGCAGTGTCCTCAGCCATCTTCTCATCACCATCATCGTCTTCCTCCGAAGAAGAAGAAGAAGAAGTGGCTACCTCCTCGGGATCAACGCCGAGCACCTTCGGCCGAGGTGGGGGAACTGAAGAAGGAGCTCTGGTAGGAAATGGAGGACCGGTGGAGGGAAGGGGACGAGCAATGATAGTGGGATCAGGAGTAAACATATCGAATTTGGTAAAGAGCGCCTCAAATTGCGTATCCATGAATCTCATGGAGTCAGCAAAATAGGACATGTCGTTACGAATTCCTCGGATCTGAGAGTTCAACTCCTCACGGGAAGCGGCCTCTTGTTTGAGACGGGCGTCCATCTCCGTACGAAAAGCTGCCTCTTGCTGGAAACGAGCGTCCATCTCCGCACGAAAAGCTGCCTCTTGCTGCTCAATCCAGGATTGGTGTGCCTCGAACTGAGAGCGGACCTCAGAGGACATAAGAGCCGGAAGGTCAGGAGGTAAAACTGGGGCAGAAGCAGATGAAGTGCCTGGGGCCGAAGATGACCCTGGGGCAGATGAACCAGGGACAGCTGGAGGAGCAGGAGGTTGCTCAAGAGCGTGTCTACGCAACTGGGCTTCCATCCTCTTCAAAAGAGAGCCGTCAATATCTACTGTAGGCTCATCGGAATCGATAGAGGAAAGATCAAAATCTAGAGCTTTAAGGATATGGGTAATCACCATGCCATAAGGCAAGGTCCTACCGGACAGACGAATCTGGTCAGAAGCCATATGTGAAGCTATGAGACGGGAAAAATTTATTCTAATGCCTTGCAGAAGGCAATAGATGATCAAGGCACAGGACCCCTAGCATGGCTGTATTCACCAGATTTGGGGACAATGTTGAAGAAAATGATTTTGGCCAGAACTTGAGAAGTTAGGGTGTATCTACTCACAACTTCATTTCTAACCAACCGGGGTTATTATCCCCGTGAATCAATGTGGATGCGGTGAGGGAAGACTCACCCTCCGGAAACTCAAAGTCAAGAAGATCAAAGGAGTACACATCAGCACCACCAGTGGGTAGGTGAAGGATATCAGCAAATTGACTGATGCTAATGTTAATATCCCTACCTAGAACTCTAGTAGAGATACGGTTTCCATCAAAAGAAAAATTGGTATAAAAGTAGGGCACAAGAGGGGTATAGACTTGTTCTCGAATGGTTAAGAACTCGTCTAAGGAATTGTTATGCAAGATGCGGGGGATGTCCAAGTGCTCAAAATCTTGAATGACAACAAATCTCCCCGAATTGATATTTCTTTTGGAAAGATGGATGAACCGATTTTCAGCAGTTTCATTGATAAAAAGTTTCTTGGGTTTGGGTGTAGATGAAGTGGGTTTAGCAATAGCTTTCCCCTTCTCAGTCCTAGTCCTCTTTGACATTTTTGAGTAAAAATAGGATTTTTAGGTCAAAACAAGTTAGGGCACGATCTAGAAAGTTTTAGCAACCTAAAATCTTGACAAAAGATAGTAGATCTAGAAGCTAAAAGTGAAGAACAAGGAGAAAAATCAAATTTTTACCTTAACTGTGAAGGATGAAACCCTAGAACAGAGAAAGCCGAATTTCTTCGAATCCAGCGGATGGATGTACCTGAAATTGAAGATCCGGCACTAGAAGTAGGAAATACAAGTGGGTTTTTAATTGATTTGAAATCGGATGAGAGATTTGAGAGGTGGAAAAATTTTGGAGAGGAGAAAAGTCGGGTTCCGTCGCCAGCGAGTGAGGAGAGAGAGAGAGAGAAAAGTCAAATAAATAGCAGATCTGGACCTGATTGCGATGCCCGGTCGACCGGTCGGTCGACCCAGAAAACCCGAGAGCTCTGTAATCTCAGAGCGGTCGACCGGTCGGTCGACTCGAACAACCCGAGAGTTCTGCAGACTTACAGCGGTCGACCGGGACCTATTTTCGGTCGACCGATAAAAGAACAGAAATAAAGTTCATTTATTTCAAGCAAAGTCGGTCGACCGCAGCTAGCGTCGGTCGACCGTCTTTGCCTGAAAGGCAGTCTGAAGCAGCAGCCCAAAAAAAATTAAATGTAAGTATGATATATTTAACATACAGGATCAAACATATGTTTTAGTCTTGATTAAGTTAACATATCATCCAAAATTACATACAATCCTTTTTATTTTATTTTTCATATTTTAGACAAAGTTTTAGAGATGTTGAAGCCGAATACCCAGTGACGGGTTCTGAACTTCATCCTCTTGATTCCTCTTGAATGAGTTGAGGTGCGCAATTGCCATCTCTAAGGTATTTGCATTAAACATGAAATCTTACAAAATTTATTTTTAATTTTGAAATAAAAGGTGTATCGGTATATCATCAAAATTGTACATGTGGACATATAGTAACATAAAAGACATAAAATTACAATAAGCATGGCATGTACACAATCATGATAGAGATGTATAGTTAACATGTATCATTGTAGCATAAAAGTAAACTAACAATTCTATGCAATTGTATACATACACAAAAGTCAAAAACTTTTAAATGGAGAAGTTACCGAACATGGGCAATCTCCAAAATATAGGTGCCTCTACGATAGCGATGCAAGCTTGATGTGATCTTTGGGCTTTGTTGCATCCACCACCCAGGCATCGTTTCCCCCTAAGTCTTGGAGGAAGTAGATCCACCTGTTTCATCTAAAATTGGTGGGTCTTTTGGTACCCATATCTTTTTGGGTCCTTTAGGGTTAGTACCGGGACGAACCCAAACATATTTATTATGCACATTATTTTTAGCAAAACAAAACTTTTCTAAATGGCCTTTGCGGCCACAATGCGTGCAAATGTAAATTCTACCATTACCATACATGTATGCATGTTTATGTGTGTGTGCATGTTTCCGTGCATGTACATGGTGTGTATGTTTCCCTTGGGTTACTCCCTTAGGAAATCTAGATGCGAATTTGTTAAGATCAAAAGCACACTTCTTTAAAGTGTTATCCAAATTTTCAACACGTTTTTGAATTTCTACAAATTCATTTTTATTACATGATGCAATAGGGGTTTTACCTTACAAGCTAGTTTATATTTTTCAAAATCAATTTTTAGATTCTTAAAAGCCTTAGTTAAATCATCTTTTTCTTTAACTACAATATCCATCTTATTTTTCAAAGCATCATTTTCCTTTTTTAACTTTTATTATGAGATTGAGAAATCTCATATCTATGTTGTAGTTCTTCAAAGAATTGGGCTAACTCATCCATGATTAGCTCATCATCATCTATTGAGCTGTCAAGAGTTACCTTGGTTGCATCCTCCCCATGTGCCATGAAGCACATGTGCGCGGCGTCGTTTTCCTCCTCGGATTCCGACTCCGTGTCATCCCACGTGGCCACCATAGCTTTCTTCTTCTTATGGCCGTTCTTGGAGGTTATGGCTTGGAGAGCGGGGCAATCCGCAATAAGGTGTCCGATCTTCTTGCAATGGAAGCAAGGATCGGGTTCTTCTCTTTTCTTCTCATATCTTCCTTGAGGTTTCCCTCTCCGGAAGTTGCTTTGCCTCCCTTTCCTATAAAACATTTTGCCTACCTTCCGGATAAGCATGGCAAAGTCCTCATCGCAATCCTCCGATGAGTCGTCCTCTTCAATAGTGGTTGGAGTGGCTTTGAAGGTGATTGTTTTCTTCTTGGGTGCCTCCCTTTCTTCTCTTACCTTCATCTCCATCTCATGGGTTTTGTGATTACCAATGAAGCCAGAGAAGTCCATCTCCTCTTTGTCGTTTAGCTCCTTGAGAGTTGTAGCCTTGACTTCCCAAGCTTTGGGAAGAGCCCGAATGACCTTGCGAATCTTTTGGTCATTGTCGATCTTGTCTCCTAAAGAAGATAAAGCGTTAGTGATCTTAGTAAAACGAGTGAGCATGTCATCAATGCTCTCATTTTCAAACATATAAAAGTTCTCATATTGAGAACGTAGCAAGTCAATCTTGGCTCTTTTGACTTGTGACGTTCCCTCATGAGTCACAATTAGAATGTTCCAAACCTCAAATGCGGATTTACAATTTATGATGCGTGACAAATCATCCTCATTTAATGCTTGGGTTAATGCATATTGGGCTCTAGCATTAGCTTCATAATCCTTGGAGGTGTCCTCGGACCATGAGCTCTCATCGGTGGTAGGTTCAATGAAATCTTTGGTTATGGCCCTAGCTACTCTAACTCCTAGGGACTTAAGGAATAGGTTCATTTTGACCTTCTAAATAGGAAAGTTCAAACCATCAAACTTGGGTGGGGACTTGATGCTAGAAAAGTCGAGTGAAGCCATGAATGCACAATAAGTATGAATATAACAAATGAATGCAACAAATGAATATAGCCAAATAAGGATCTCCCTAAGGTTGTTAGACCAAAAATGTAGGGTTAGGCTCTGATACCAATTGAAATCACCTAGAGGGGGGTGAATAGGTGATGGCTATATGTAAATGGTCACAAATGCGGAATTTAAAAAATTAACCAACACAATAAGCTCAAATGAAAGACTTGCAATAAATGAAGCAATCAATAGTGCAAGAATTAAGGAGTTTAGAGTTTAGAGATATTTGAGCAAACGCAAACACGCAGATATGTTTCCGAGGTTCGAGCCACGCTCTACGTCCCCGCCTTCACACTTGAAGGATTTCCACTATTGAAGATCCCACTGGATCACCAATACAAGGACACACTTGTCCCGTCTCTCGTGATGCCGCAACACCACCTTGAGCACACTAGCTCGCCTTGAGGCCGATGCCTCTACAACTTCACTCAAAAGAAGATTGATCACACTTGATCACAAATACGCTCACTTGCACAATCCTAGAACCAAAATGTAGATGTGGAATTATGGGATTTTGTAGTGCAAAAGCTAGAGAGAAGTAGAGGTAAAGACTTCAGGTAGGTGTCTAAAACTTTAGGGCTTTTGGAGAGAAAATCTTTTGTAAAAGGAAGCCTTTTGAAAACTTGTAAATCTTTTGAAAATGATGTGTATATTCTTCTAAAATAGTTATCATATCAATATGAAGTGACCTCCTATTTATAGGGGCCAAAAACTACACCATAGATCCGTTGGGATTTAAAAAACAAAAAAGAATCTGTCAGAAAAACTAGCTGTTGGAATCTGTCAGAGATTCGCTATCGGTCGACCGGTCGGTCGACCGCCAACGGTGGAAAATATGACCGTTGGGGGACTTCGGTCGACCGCCTGGTCGACCCAATTTAGCCGAGAGCACTGCAGAGTGCTCGGTCGACCGGGTCGGTCGGCTGATACGCACATGCACAGAATGTGCGCATCGGTCGACCGTACGGTCGACCGAATGCTGTCAGTTCTGAAAAATCAGAACTGCCAGAATCCAGAAATCTTGGTTTTTGGGTATAGGTCTAAGATATAAAGTTTTGGATCTTGTAAACACTAGAGTGTGAGCACATGTCACAATTCTAATAGGTTAAAACATTTTGATAGAAATTCCTTTGATAAAAACTTGTTTTTCCAAATATTATTTTTCCAAAACATAGAGTTTCTAAAACTTATTTCCAAAAACATGTTTATCTTTAACTCTAACTTGGAAATAAAATTTTGAAACTTATTTTGAAGTCTAGAACCAATATAAAAAGTGTGTGTAAGTGTAAATCCCATAACTCTACTTCTATCATCTAGGTTTTGACAAAAAGATCTAAAATAACAAAAATACAAATACAAATCTTGATGTTCTTCATAAACTTGATCTTTGGCTTGGTCTTCTCTTTAACATCTTGTTCCCAGAGCATCCTATTGTGCTTGGTTTGGGAATACAAATTTTGGCGAACTCCAAACGTGTGAGTCTTATTTGCGGAGCCGTCAAAAATGACCTTTTAACCTGAAATTCTTGTAAACAAAAACTTGTTAAATACATAACTAGATATGTTTTGTTATCATCAAAATATCTACTAAGATATAGGGCTAATGGCCTTTGGGCCAACAATCCTTGCAGCGGATTAGAGTACCTTGAGAAAAATTCTGACAACCGCCGTCCTTGAAAACCATAACAGTGAAGTTTACTAGAAACCCGACTTCATGTTTGGGGATGCGACGCCTGACACTGACCAACAATTACTCTCTAGGGAGGGTCAGTAGATTTTCAGCATTATGGAGGAGAAGTATTACCTTCCATCAAGCAAACGACACTTCCCTCTTTCATTCTTCCAAACAATAACTGCACCACGGAAGATGAACTAGTTTGTGATCTGATCTACAGACTCTTTACATGTGGGGTTTTAATGCCCATTGGTTACGATCGATCTAGATCTCCTCTAAGCGTGCTTGGCTTGCATCTCGGCAATGTTGGACAGGACATACCAGTAGGGGACAACCCAACAATAGCATCGACATTCATCAATATATTCGTCAAGGTCCACGACAACTATCTAGCGATGGATTTCAGAACTCCAGAAAGGGTGCACCTCGCCCAAAAGCCATGGTGGATTGACTTGACATTATATGTATTTGAGCATTTCGATGAAGATCTAAGGATCGGTCTTCACAAAGTGGTAAGGGCAACTTGCTATGGAATAGAAGTGAATATGCCTACCTTCTTTGCTATCTTCGAACTGTGCTGCCCGACTTCAGGGAAATTTTTTACCCCAGTCGGTGAGCTAGGACTGGTGCTGCATGAGATATGACAAGTATCAAATCTCTCGATGGGTTCTCTATCCTCGATGGGTTCTCTACCATATAAGGAGTACTTCCCGTGCATGATAGAGCTTGAGCAGTTGGAGAAGCAGGATCGTGCCTTGTTTGAGACATACTGAGAGTTGATGTACCACTTCTACATCTACCTCAATGTCCACCGAGTCTGAGGGAACGTGAATGGTAAGAGCTGGGCTGACTAACTATTTCTGACTTTGGAAGGTGCTCCAGATGAAATTTAGTTCCCAGTGGCTGAGAATGATATTGCCAGGATGATGGCATCAAGTGGGCATGGAGATGTCATCTTAAGATGATGACGACGAAATCTATGAGAAGGGCGACATGTTCACGAGCTTTCATCACCAGGAGGCCAGTCCATGTCTCGGAAAGCTTTCTTAGCCAGCTTCTTATCTATATAAGAAGAAGTTTGTGGTTCCATCCCCTCCACACGATGGAATCTTGCCATTGGTGCTTTTTTTGGCCGTCCAGCTAGTCTACGAGTGACCACTCAGATTGCTTCCCGTGATGGTTTGTTGCATCTAGCGCAGTCATCGGGCATTGATGGAAGTATTCTGTAGGCCACCAACTAGGAAGAGGGAGAAGGGACAAGTTCTTCACCATAATGGACCTTGCCCAAGAGTTAGTTTCCCTTATACCTATTTGATGGTGTGGTTTACATTGCACTATCCCTCCATCATCCTCCAAGAGAACCACCATTTCACCCATCTCCGTCGCTTCGAGAATTCACAATGGGAGCAGAAGTATGTAGGAGGGGTTTGAAGGTCGATCCGCTAGTATGATACACACAGCCTCTTCTGGTGCTTCCCCCACATCCCTAGCACTAGGTATGGTGAAAATTTTTGGGACTTCGGAGATGGTTATGAGATGGTTATTCTTCACTCGGGCAAGATATATTCAAATGGTTGGTCAAAATCAGACCATCCCATTTGTTATATCGGTATGGGGATATGTGTTGTCTGGAGCCATACGTACCTAGTCGATTCGTGTGCCAATTTATATATGATCAGCTATACGTGGGCAACCTCGTCCCTCGTCTCGCATCATCGGTAGCTTAATCGACGTGCACAAACCTGGAGATATTTCATTATCGATTGTACTGAAGCTCAACTCTGCATGCTATTGTGGACTCCTAATCCCTTAATAAGTTTAGGATTCTATCAGTGATAGTGTTCTTCCAATTCTAACCCGCTGGAGTTCAAGATCAAATCTTCTGAAATCAAGATAATTTCCAACTGGTTGAAGGCAAAGGTGACTAAACTTGATCAGGGGAAGGGAATCTGGGTACCAAGCATCCCAGAGTATCTGGCTGAAGTTGGAAGTGAGACTTCAGTTGCTGAGAGTCCTCGCCTTAGGGAAGCTGCAAGTGGTGAAGCTATGAAAGAAGCCACCAGTGGAGCGGGCAAACCCCCTGCTGAGGAAGAGGAGTTGGAAGAAGAAGAAGAGAAAGAGGAAAATCCCAATGTGCACTTCAAGCTAAAGTAGAAGGAGTCTACTTGCAGCAAGCCTTGCAAGAAGTGGTAAAGAGGGCTCGCCAACATGCTCGTGAAGTCTCTCCCGCTGGTGAATGCAAGCAGGTTGTGCGTATCCCTCCCTCTGGTCTTTTGATGATTGAGTCATCTGTTCCAAAGGTGACCTAGGGCGAGCCTACTCAAGCTTTTGGTAAGATCATTTTTCTCTATCTCTGTACAGTTTTCTTTTCCTATTTTACTTCCGTGATTAATTATTTTGCTTTTTAGTCTCAGTTGCAAGTAAAGAAGCCGCAGGTGGGGGAGAGAAAGATCTCGATGATCTCTTCCACTACCAAGAGGGAGATGAGGCAACTTATTTCAGCCTTAAAGGCTCCGAAGAACAAACATACAATGTTGGGCCTTCTGGTGAGGCTGCTATTACTTCTGGTAAGGGCAAGGTCGCCATCCTGGCATATAAAAATGAGGATATGATGATCCTGAAAGCGTACGAGGGTAAGAGGTCAACTGCTGAGCCATCGACCAGTGAGCCTGCCACTAGGGAGCCCCCAGTCGAAGTCACTATTGTCGGGACTATCGATATTGAGGTTAACCCTTCCGGGACTGTCCTTAGTGGTGTGGCCAGCAGTGATATGGTCTCTCATGGTGCTACTACTGTCAAGGTACTTCTAGTTGGGATAGCTATTGCTGAAGCTACCCACTTAGGGGCTAACTACACTGAGATTGCCCAAAGTATGACAATTACCACTGAGGTTCCTACTACTATAATCTCAGTTCTTCTAGATAATGATCATAATAGTTCTTTTAGCAATCAATTTACGTAAATTGTTTCTAATCGTAAGAGTTTTGCAGAGACCTGATCGGTCGCCAATATTGCATATTTATCATTATATTTCCATATTATTTTGTTTAATAAACTCTGCTATTTAATTATCTTTTTGTCTAATTATTTACAGGGCCTTCCCTTAGTAAATTAAAGAGGAGAGAAAATGAGCCCAAAAGCCCATTGAAATTAAGACTAATCAAAATCAAGAATGAGGGCAAATGTTCAGCTGAAGATCAAAGCAAATCAGGTAGATAACACCAAATAGAAACCGGTTAAATTTGGACTTTTATGAATCTATTTTGGTTAGCTAAAGATCAACACTGATAACATTAAATCCACAGGTTAATTCGAGAAACAAGATAGATAAGTGGATGAAACATCAAACTAGTGACCTGCACCCCCCAGATCTGGCCATATGGCCATAAAAATGTCACGGATCCGCCGCATTTCTTCTGGATCCGTCGTATTTCAGTTGAGATACGGGGACCGTTTGTTCCCCCTATCTTCAGACGTTCTCCCCCATCATGTTTTTGCTATAAATACCTGCAAGTTCTGAGGCCAGAGAGGGCGATTGGGTAGAGAGTATAGGCTAGGCTATTCTTTAGTTTGTAACTTAGGTTTTAAATTTTATTTATGTAATTTTCATTTTTCTTTATATAACTGAGATCAATAAGAAGTTTCATGGGAGAACGATAGAGAATGTTGTAGTGAGCGTGACACCGGTGAAGTTCCTCCTTTCTTTTATCGTTATTTGATTTCAATCGATGGTTACATTTTTCTTCTTCTTTATTCTTATTTTTTCTACTTCCCTCTTGTGTATTTGTAAATCCAAATGACTCTGATAGTCTCGAATTTGCCTTGCCCTTGCAAGTTCCGTTGATAGCTTATGATGATGGATAGCCATTTTTATGTTAGTGTAGCTTGCTCCTTCATTTTGTAGTTTAGAACGGGAATGGGAAGGTCCTATATGTCATGTTTTGATCACCTTCAAGCCACGGCACATCGTCAATATGGATCAAATGTAAGCAAGTGCCAAAGAGGTAAGTGCTTTATTTAGCTTTTCTTTGTTCTCATTTCTAGTTTTAGAAAATGATTTCAAAAATACCAACTCTTTGCTATTATTACTTTCTTTGTATAAACCCATTTCTATTTTCTCCACCTTCTCCATCTATCACTTTCTTCTTAACTTAACAAAAGATTCTTTGTCCTTTTCTTTACAAGAACAAAAGAAGAACTTTTAACTAAAGAAGAACTTTTAACTATCTTTAGTGAACAAAAAGAGAACTTACTAAAAGCTTCTATCGTTAGTCCCTCATTGTGGATCATGACTCACAAAGCCACTTGCTATCATGGTAGTATTGAGAACTTGCACTTTTATTCTTAAGTTCTGAAATTCTGTATTTTCTGTGTAGGTAAAAAACTCAATAAAAATTTTGGCTCTGTTACCAGGGAGGGAGGGTAAGTAACTCTTTTTTATTTACTTTATTAATTAACTTTCTTATCGATTCTTGTGTATAGAAGGAGACATCAAGGAATTTTTTGCTGCATTGGACATATAAGTGGCCCTGGATTCTGCTCAAGAAAGTAGAGCCCATAAGCCCTCAAATTTGCCCCATTCCCGCGACAATCTGAGTAAAGTACTAACCTGCATATTTTGCAGGTTAGTTGAATTGCAAAGTTTAAGTTTTTACACCTATTTATTTTCTTTTTTAACTTACTGTACATACTTCTCTAAGCTTAACAGTAAATTGTTGCTTGTAAAACGCTAAAAAATGTTTAGACTTGCATTTAGTAACGTGTATATTTCATTACATTTTCTATTTATTGTTGAAGAGTGCTGGAGCCAAGGTATGTGTTCATAGCATTTAGTATAAGGTTCATTCTAATATGAAATATTGTTTGAGTGTTACTTTTTTGCTATATACTTGTACACTTGCATGAATACGATTAAAGGCACATCCTTAACAAGATAATGTGGGAAAGTCATTACCCTCCCTTAGCCCATAAACAATCTCCTCACTCATTAACCCAAGCCTAACTTAAAACTGAGTAGACGTTGGCCCTAGGGATATCTCAGACTCAATAGGAGATTGACTTAAGTAGGAAGTTGATTAAGATTTGACTCTTGCTAAATTGGTGTCAAAGGTTGAGGATTGAGAGATGAAACCTCAAAGAACAGTGGTTTGGCATAATTAGGCCTGTTGCATAGGCACGGATACCTCTCACTGGACTTGCCCCTACCTGTCCGATTAACTTGTGGTCAGATTCTGTAATATACCCCCATAGACAGTCTAACCAGTTAAAAGTCATCTAGGTTTAAGGTCTACTCTAACTTAGGCTAGATTTTTTTATTTTTGTTTTGACATCTTTGTGATATGAATTACAATTATAATTATTCCAATACATATGGTGATCCATACTTCACACTGACCTCTTTTAACTCGGATACTACCAACCTGATATATTATAATTTTAATTAATAAAGTATAGCAGATTTGTTTTATCCGAATCAATATATGCCCCAGACCCAATATTATGAACAAAATTGAAACAATTATCATTGCTCTTCATAGAGTCAATGGGGATACAAATCCTCTGAGTCATATTGTCAACCACCAGTCCAGCATTCAGCTTCAAATTTTTCTAGTCATGATCAACTCATAGAAGAAAAATGTGAGGTGATTAAGAGTATAAAAATCATAATTGAGTCTCAAGAACAAAAACTAAAAATGTTGGACTCACAATTCCCATAAGACTTTTAAATCCAAAATTCTTACTCTATTTTTCAAGTCCCACAACAAGAAGAAGAATTTATGGACAAAGGTAGGAGTATGGAAAATCTGATTCAGTCTAAAAATTTTCCCAATCTCTCAATAGGCTAGAAGTACAAATGATTTATTTGATTAACATAGTGAAAGACAAGAATGAGAAAACTCTACCTAACACATGTTTGACCATTCCCGATTGCCCCAGCCATATTGATAGGAACGAAGAATCTTGGTGTCTTGGAGACTTTAACCAAGAGTCAATTCATCACACATACTTGAACTTGACTAATTATAAAGCTTGGACAAATTGGCAAGTTTTCCATTCAATGAGATTGAACTTGATTATGAATGTGAACCCGATCCTCAACCTTGTGATTCAATTCCCATTTTGAATCTATGTTGAATCTGATATCCTTAACTGATTTGGACTTATTCTCGAGCCGATATTGATTACTGTATCCATAGATCTTAAAACTGAACCACTTATTTGGATAGTCACATTCCATTGATGAAAAAAGAATGCAAAATTAAATTCTTTGATTTGGACTCAACTCTTGAACCAAAGCCGACTCTCGAACCCAAGTTAATTTTTTCTAGTTAGTAATGGTTCCCGAACCTATCACTCTTGAACCCAAGTCAACCATTCGATCAGGTCACATTCTTTTTTTGGACATAGGTATAGAACATGATGACTCCGTGATGATATTCCATGACTGGTCATGTAAAGGGAATAATTTTCATGATAGGACCTTTCATGATCCTATTCATATCGGGGATTGTAATTATGTAATAGAAAAGAGGTCAATAAAAGTGGGTTCCGTGAACCATCACATTATTTTGATTGGGTAGGAACACTTGGCCCAATCTGACCACCACCGGAACCACCACTTTGAGGTAACATTTTCCTTCTCTTTCTTTTTTCCATGCAATATGCATTCATTCATAGTTTGAGGACAATGCATGAGATAGGTGTGGGGGAGGGTTCTAACATAACATAGCTTTTCTTTTTATTAAAAAAATAACATTTTTTTGTTTTTAAAAACTTTTCAGAAAGAGAAATAATATTTTGACCTTTTTTTTTATAAGAAATTAAGTTAATTTTAAGGAATAGGAGAATCAAAATTATGATTTCTTATACTTGGTCAAAATGAGACTATTTGTTTGATTTCGAGGATTAGGAAGAAAATTTGAAAAAGTAATTTAGTCTTGATTTTTACCTTGATGAAATATGCATGCTTTATACATTTACACACTTAGGGTTAAAAAATAAAGATTCTTATACCTTATAAAAAAAGAAAAAAATATTTATATACATATAAAATTCTCTAATTAAGTTGGGTATTTGTGTCTCATAAAGCATAAGTATTCACGCCTAAAAGTGAACCATATAATAAAATCCTTAATTTTGTGCCCTTATTTGCTCGAGTCCTTGAGTCCTTGGGGTGTTTTCTCACCTGATGCCTTAAGATTGTCTGATTTGGGTGTCACTCACTAAAGGCTCATTACACGAGCAGATTAGAAAGCCTAATAAAACTAAAAAATAATATCACAAAAAAAGAAAACAAAATAAGGCATAAAAGTTAGATTCAAAGAATCCCGAGTCAAAATTTTACCATCATGAAGATGCATATGACGTAGGGTAAAGTAATAGACTAGATGAGAAATACAGTTTGACTCCTTATCTTGATTGATAACAAGTTTTTAAATAAAGACTAAGTTTAGGAATGAAAATTTTGATTTTTCTATAACTTATAGATTACTTGAACTCTTACAATAATGCTTCAAATATTTTCTCTCTCTTTCAAAATACTTTTCAAAAAAACTAACACTTTTTTCTTTTTTTATGGATTTTGTAGGTGTAATCCACTAAAAACTCTCACGAGACAAAACTTGTCCTTTAGGGGTTTAATGACTTATTGCACATGCTAAGTGCAATCGTGATTCCTACAAAAATGGATAGTTAGTTTTGTTTTACTCGAGAATGAGCAAAAGATAGGTGTGAGAGTGTGATCGATTGGGAATATTGCATATTTATCATCACATTCTCATATTATTTTGTTTAATAAACTTTGCTATTTAGTTAACTTTTTGTCTAATTATTCCTTTACTAAATGAAAGAGGAGAGAAAACGAGCCCAAAAGCTCTGAAATTCAGATTATATTAAAATCAAAGATGAGGGCTAATGTTCAGCTGAAGATTAGAGCACATCAGGAAGATAACACCAAATGAAAACTAGTTAAATTTGAACTTTTATGAATCAATTTCAGTTAGCTGAAGATCAACACTAATATCGTCAAATCCGTAGCTCAAATCGAGAAACCAGATAGATAAACAGATTAAACATCAAACCAAGGACCTATACCCCCCCAATCTGGCCATATGGCCACGAAAATGCAACAGATTCGTCAAATTTCTGGTGGATCCATCACATTTCAATTGAGATACGGGAAGCGTTTGCTCCCCTGATCTTCAGACGTACTCCCCCGTTGTGTTTTTGCTATAAATACCTGCAAATTCTGGAGCCTGAGAGGGCGATTGGGCAAAGAGTATAGGCTAGGCTGTTCTTTATTTTGTAACTTAGATTTTTATTTTTATTTATGTAATTTTCATTTTTCTTTATGTAACTAAGAACAACAAGAAGTTTCATGAGAGAACGAGAGAGAATGTTATACTGAATGTGACACTGGTGTAAGTTCCTCACTTCTTTTATCGTTATTTGATTTTAATCGAAGGTTACATTTTCTTTCTTCTTAATCCTTATTTTTTCTACTTTCCTCTTATGTGTTTGTAAATCCAAATGACTCTGATAGTCTTGAATTTGCCTTGCCCTTGCAAGTGTCGTTGATGGCTTATGGTAATGGATAGCTATTTCTATGTTAGTATAGTTTGCTCTTTCATTTCGTAGTTTAGAATGGGAATGGGGAAGGTCCTATATGTCATGCTTCAATCGCCTTCAAGCCAGGTACATCGTCGATACGGATCAAAGATAAGCAAGCGTTGAAGAGAATAGTGTTTTATTTAGCTTTTCTTTATTCTCATTTCTTGGTTTAGAAAATGATTTAAAAAATACCAACTCTTTGCTATTTTCACTTTTTTTTGTATAAACCCTTTTTCTATTTTCTTTACCTTCTCAATCTATCACTTTCTTCTTAACTTAACAAAAGATTCTTTTTCCTTTCTTTTGCAAGAACAAACGAAGAACTTTTAACCATCTTTAGTGAACCAAAAGAGAACATACTAAAAGCTTCGATCGCTAGTCCCTCCTTTTTGATCACGACTCGCATAGCCACTTGCTGTCGCGGCAGTATTGAGAACTTGCACTTTTATTCTTAAGTTCTAGAATTCTATATTTTCTATATAGGTAAAAATCTCAATCAAGACCCTTGCGTTGACTGCTCTGAAACTGGCGCCATCTCAAGAGGAGGCAGCAGCTCCTCAAATACTCATCTCGTAGGGCTAGATGTTATACAATCATTCAAGGTCAGCCCTCATCACTGCTGATTCGACAGCGATTGACGAGACGGAGTTTGTTCTTTTTACCAGGCCAGCAACAGAGCAGATCGACTCTCAGCCTGAGTCCACCAGTGAGCCAGTCTCTATCCCTCCCGAGCCTTTAACTGTAGCTACAACTGACATTATGGTGATCACCAGCCCAAGCTCTCCAACATTGATTGTCGAGCCAGCTTCTTCAACGATGGTCACCGATCCTGCTTCTTCAGTGGGCAACATGCTTTTATTTGTGGACATTCCTCCTCAGTTGACCGTTTATTCTGCTCCGATGATGACTGCTCCAGTGACCACTTCGATTTATTATCATTACAAAACTCATGGAGACTTATCCTTTAGGGATTACCAACTCGCCGGGGGTGATTGAAGTGGAGAAAGAGTTTGTGGGAGAGCTAGTCGATAACTTCTTCAAGAGCCTGAGTCATGCCTTTCTCTAGTCTTGAGGGCTCAACCACTACATTCAGGTCTTTGAAGGTGCATCTCTCCTAGGCCATAGAGAACATCAGAGATCTTGGAAGAGTTGATCAGGCTGCATCCCTGGAGCTGATTGTGGAGAACCTCGAGAAAGATGTAGGCGAGTGGTGTCGCCTAAATAACTCAAATCTATCTCCATCCATTGAAGAAGAGCTCAAGCGTCTCCCAGAACAAATGCAGAAGTGAACTATGCAGATACACAAGTGGAGGCAAAAGCAATGTCCTAGGAGTTGAAATCCCTGGTGCTTGAGGAGATCAAAAGTGTCGACGCAATTGAGGTCTCCAATAAAGCACTTGCTTCTACTAGTGATCAGATTGAGAGGTCAGAGTAAATGATCAAAAGAGCCAACTTTCTCTTATCGAAAGCTGAGCCGGTAAGAGCAACAGAGACTTCCCAGTTGGAAGAGCTAGCCGCTAAGAACAATCAAGTCCATTAATTAGAACCGAAGAAGAAGGCAGCATTGGAGGAGATCAAGTCTCGCCTGGCACAGATGGCTTCTTCTAATCAAGAAGAGCTGAAGTCTTAGGCCCTTGCTAGCGTTGAAGAAAATAAGAGACTCACACTGTCTGCTCTTGAGGAGAAGCTCAAATCATATGAGAGACGAGTTTGATGTAACAAAATTAATGTAACTCTTTTCACTCAATTAATAAAATTCCTTTTTGACTCGTTTGTTGTATTATCTCTAGTTTAAAATGCTGTATTTTTATTTTTCTAAGTATTTAGTTTGTTTTACTAGTCATTTTATTATTATTAGTTAACTTGGTTTATACTTATTATTATTATTAAATATACAAATTATTTTGGAGAGATAAAATATTAATTTGGATTAGATATACTATTACCATTATTGTGTATTAGTTTTTACTATTATTTCTATTACTATTATTATTAATTGTTATTATCAATAGGGATTGTCACTATTATTATTTTATGATTATTGTTTATTATAGTCTTATTATTATTACTATTATTGTTGTATTATTATTATTTATATTGTTAAGTATTGTTACGTATTATTATTTTCATTGTTGTTATTGCTATTATAAATTATTTTCATTATAATTAATATTGTTAATTAAGATTATGGTTATTGCTAATTATTGTTATTGTTGTTTTATTATTATTATTATTGTTATGGTTTTTAGTAGTAGTGATAGTTGTTAATTATTTTTATTATTGCTATTGTTATTAATAATTATCATTAGTAATATTGTTAAATTTTCATATTAATTATTATTAGTATTATTATTGGTTGCTTCTAGCCCATTACCCTTTTATCCTAGCCCATATTCTCCTACACCCATTACCCTATAACTCATGATCCTTAACCCGAAACCCACCAACCCACTACCCAAATTACACCCTCTATATAATCCTATCTATGTTATACCCTAACCTTAATTATTAACCCTAATCCTCCATCTCCCAACCACACAGCTGCCACAACCCTCTCTCATGGCCGATCTCCCCTTCTCTGCCTCCACGCAGGCTGCAACCAGTGCATACCCCTTTCACGTGCCCACATCTGACAACATCGCTCCACCGGCGCTTCGTGAAGCAACACCACCTACCACCCTCGTGCGTGAGCACCCTTGGCTGCCTCCTTTTCCCTTCCTCCAATAGCCCATCACCACAGCCGGGTACCCCCTATGTGCACCCATCAACCATCGCACCTTGCCTTGCTGTGAGCCCACCATGGCATCTCCCACCTCTCCGTGGGTCACCGTCGATTGCCGCCGGCGAGCGTGAGTACACTTACACGCTTCCCGGTGAGATCCTTAAGCCGTAGGGCTCTCCGCGAGCTCCCGCCATCACCCGTGGCGATCTCTACCATTGCCGCTTCTTCCCCTTATGTGTGAATCCCTTCACCCTCTATTTCTATCTCTATTAATATCCTTTGTGCAGGTGAATTTATTTCTGTGTATGAATTATAATGTTTGGTACATTTGTAAATGTGTATACAGGTATGTTGTTTGTGATTGTGGGTATTTATTGTGTGTTATGCGTGAGTGCATGAAGGTGTATGTGTTGCGCGCGTGTGAGTGTTAATGCATGCATAATTCAGGGTATAAGTGTGTATGGGTATGTGTGCGGGTACGTATACACTTTTCCCTCTCTTCATGAATGTATATGTATGGGTATAAATATGGGTGTATTTGTATCCATGTATATTGCACTTGTATCTGGACCCATTTATACAATTTGAACTCTGTAACGGGAGATCCGAACTCGGTAATAGGAGATTCAGATTTATACCCATTATGGACCCGATACATCGGAGATTAGAAGACCGACCCACGAGATGATCCGGAGATTTGTACCGATTCGTGCAGTGAAGACTAAATAGCGATTCGAATTCAAAACTGCGTCATTTCATGTGAGTGTTTGTTTATTGCTCTTTTATTTATTTATTTATACCAGTGAGTGTATTATTTATTTGTTTATTTAAATTATGCGATTATTTTATCATTTCATGTGTTGGTGTTATTCCACGTGAATACTTGTGTTTCATGTCATTGATAGTTATTCTCTTAGATAGTTAAATCTGTTGATTTCTTGTATTTAGAATGATCCTGGTGTTATGATTTACACTCTGGTTATATGATTGACCATTTTTTATTGGGATATTGGATTAGTTGGATGGTGTATGTTCCAGTCATGAACAAGGATTCGATATTGTATCACCGAGAGATTAGTATTTTATCATTTCATATGTAGATGATTCACACTTCAGATTTAGAATTAGTCGTGATGGATGTTAGACAGTAACTGGATTGATCTTGAGTTGGATTGTTAGTGTGGTTAAAGGTTTATATTTTATGTAAACTATTTATTAGATGTTTAATTGGTGATTATTTTATGATAGCTCATTTGGATATTGAGGACAGATTAGACATGTTGTTATTCTATTAAGATAAAAGATTGCTTATGCTTAGATCGATATATGGATTTATTTAGAGTTAGAGTTGATCTGAGATTTATATTCTTTTTGTTGGATCTTGATCAGTACTTAGACATGATTGATTATGTTGCATTAAGGATCTCTGGATTATATTCGCTGATTAGTTTATTATATAATGATAATATCTTGTTGATGTTGAGTATCAGATGTAGACTATTTTATATTCCATAATATTTGAGGATGTCCTACTCATTAGTTATGATTTCGAATTCATTGATTTGGTTGATCTTGAGGATATCATATATTTTCAGAGTTTATATCAGTATTTGCATCAGTTATCAGTGCTAGTGAGATTATTGTGTTAATGACTTTATATCTCCAATATTCCATCGCATGTTATTTATTAGCTATCAGTTATTCAGTTGTCAGGTATTAGTTATCAGTTGTGAGTTGTCAGCTCTCATTGACGTCGATAGTTGTTGGAGATATTCGGTTACTGTTATATTTAGTTATGATTCATATTGTTGCTTACAAATAAAAGATATCATAACCCAAAAAAAGGGGTAATTGCCTGATAATCCGTGTCATGTATTTTTGAAGGACTTCTTATGGTATACTGAGTTGTGGGTTCCACCATGGGGAACCAAGGTAGTACTGGTTAGCTATTAGTTGTTAGTTGTCAATTAACAGGGCTATGCCTGGATTACGAAGCCACACTAGTTATCTTTTTATGTGAGGCTATAGTCTTCAGTTATTAGAGCCTTTAGGCTTGTCCTGATTCAGTGCCAGGGGTGTTAGACCGTGATACTGGGCATACACGTTACTCTTTCAAAATACATGCACTACATTGACAGGCAGTTACAACAATGATAATCTTATTTAATATGTGGGAAAACGGCTGTGGTATGGGACACATTTAAGTACTATATTAGTTAGGTTAATAATAGCCAACCAGACTAGTGACATATGCTAGATTACACATCTTGACATCAGTTGTTGGTTTTATCAGTGGTATTCTTTTACCTACAGACTTATTCATGACATTGATTATTCTGTTATCATTTATTTACATTTTATCATGTTATTTAATTATCTTCTATATACAGTTATCATGTTATGATTATGTACAAACTGTTTATATGCACGAGCACCTTCCCTTTTCTTACTACACATTCATTGGGTCGCTTTTTGACGATCTCAGAATTGCACGTCTAGGTTGGATGTTTATTTCATTGATCAGGCATTCATTAAGAACGTACGCTTTGCGAGGAGTCTAGAGTTTCTCTCTACCTGATTTCGGCATGCTTATTTCTCTTGCTTTCCTTTATTCCTGCGATTGCTCTTTGATTCCTGTATATTAGATTTAGCTTCTATTTCATTTCTTTTTTCATGTGTTATCATGTGCGGACATCTATATGTAGTATTACAGTGATCATAATTTATTATAGTTTAAATTTGTAGCTTGCTTCAGGTTACTTAAGGCTTAGCGCGTATACGTGAGGTATTTTTCTTGTGTATAAGCATCGTCAACTCGCGTCGTGTCTCTATTCTAGCGTATTTTGGGAAGCGGGGTGTGACATTTGCCCTTCTTGATTTCTGCTTCTTTTGCTTGTTTGATTATTCATAAGTAATTTAAGTCTTCCGTGGAGGAACACTTAGCATGCAAGTTCTTCAAAAGAACGGAAGGTGAAATTTCACCAATTAAAATTCTCAAAGGAATTAAGCTTGTGACTGAAGTTATTTCAGAGGTTGAGAACATGATAAAATCAGTCTAAAACAGATAAATCCACTGGAGATAAAAGTGGGTAGATCTAGGGTCCATTTGTTCAGAGGTAATAAGGACATAACAGATTAGGAATGATTAGATCTAAGAACTTGATGTTCAGAGGTGATGAACAGAACATGACAGCACAAGAACTAAAATTAGTGAATTTGGTCTAGGGACCTATCTATTCGGAGGCGCTGTTCAAAAGTAGTTGTATTAACTTGTTGCTAGCCCACTGAGTACTGCAAGAGTAAATTAGAAGATATGGGCATCCTTCAGTTCAAAGGTGATATAAACATAACCGACTAAGAGATACCAGGCTCACAATCAACTATTCAGTGGTAGTTATATTAACTTGACAGCAAGCCCACTGAAGACTACAAGGATGAATTGGATCTGGGTACCTGTCGGTTCAGAGGTAATTTGGACATGACCGATGATCGAGGCAAAACCTATACAGAAAAATAGAGTTTATAATTGATGATGAAATTGTACTAGGTTTCTCATAGCAAATGGCTAGCGGGTCGTGATCTACAAGAAGAGAAAGCAATAGAAGCATTTCGGTATTCTTGTTTAGTTTACTAAAAATTCAGTTAAACGTTTCTTCTTAGTTTTGAAAAAAAGAAAAGGAAAAAGTTAAGTTAGAGTAGAAAAATAGAAAAAGAAGATGGTGTTTTTGAAAGAAGAACTAAGTTAGGAAATAAAGAATCTAAAGAATTATGAAAAGAAAGTGTTGGTTTTTAAGTGTTTTTAAAATGGGAAATTAAAAGAAAGGAAAACTAAAGTATACTTACCTCTTTTGGTTAATTACATACCTTGATCTTCGGCGAAGGTTTACCTTTTGTTGGTGGCGATCATCACATAACCCATAAGATCGGATTTAGTTTTCGTCCACATTACATCATCAAAAACTTCAGAGAGCAAGCAAGAAATACTTTGGACATAAAAAAGGAATCCATCATCTTAAGCTATCGGTGATACTCGCATGGCAAGGCTATTCCGACGCTATAGATTCATATGGATAGCACTCGGTACAAAAAAAAATTAAGTAAAAATAAGAAGAAGCAGAAACAAAAAGCAAACTTCCATTAAATTGAAAAACTATAAAAGAAAAGATGAAGATTACATTCAGTGTCACTAAATACATTTCTTCCTCTCCTTATTGTTGGCCCAAAGGCTTTTCACCTTAGTTTTGATGATGACTAACTTATAAAGGTTAATTTACTAATGATTTTGTGTTCAATAAGTCTTAGATATTGATTAAGATTTTATTAGGTGATTAGCTTCAATAAAGAATTCAAAGCCAGTTTTGAAGCTAACATAGTTGATTCAAGAGCTCACGTGTTAAGATCGCATCTAGCACTTGGTTGGATCTTTGATCGAGTTTGGATCGATTCATCTTGAAGATAAATATCAACAAGAAGACTTCAATTTGTTTAATTTAGTTTATAGTTTAGATCTTATGTAAAGATAGTTAGTTTTGATATGCTCAAGTATGCGCACACACACAAGTTCAATAGTCTTGATTTCGGTTTAACTGTTTTTGGATTTTCAAAATTACATAAAAGGTTTTCATGAATAGATAGAATCAAAACAAGTTTACAAGGTTTACATATATAGTGGATTCATCTATATACATTGTTTAGTTCATATTGACTAAAAACATATTTTGATGAATCTAGTTCATATGGTTTTAAGTTTTGTTTTTATGAAAACATAGTTTTGGATTTAATGTCAAAAACATAGCTATATCATTTATATGTGTATTAGATTCTATCCATACATATTATGCTTCAAAATGTGTTTCTATTTCTTGTTTTTGTATTTATACAAGTTTGGAAAAATCGGATTTCCATTGAGAACTTGGTTTTGAAAAATACCAGTTTTAATTTAAAGCTTAATTTCTATATCACAAAAATAGTTCAAATTATTGAAATATGTGTTGAATTTTAGTCACATATATTTGTTCTTCAAATATTTATAAGAACTTATTTTTATGAATTTTATGTGATTTTATGAGATTTTATAGGTATTTAAAGGACCAAATATTCCAACTTATAAACCCTGGTTTGGGCTGCTAACGGTCGACCGACCAGTCTACCGAAGCCTGGCTCGATCGATCGACCGATCGACTGACATGCACAAAGTGCACAGGTTTTAGTGGTAGACCAAGCGGTCGACCGTTCCAGAGAGCCTGCTCTCTAGAAATGGCCCCGGTCGACCGACCAGAGAGACCAGCTCTCTAGTTCTGGCTTCGGTTGACCGAGCGGTCGATCAACAGACAATTTACCTTGGGCACTCTAATTTTGCACAATTTTTATCGCATCCTCATATTTATTTAATATAAAATTTTGTTAATAAAGCTTTTCTTACTTGATCCTAAGTTCATGGTGTGCAAATGAAGAAGAAGAGCCTAAATCACCATTTAATGGGTTGTTAAAGGCCTACCAAGTAGCTATTGACTTTAAAGTGGAGATTTTGTCAGCCTAGGGCATCAAATTCACAAACCAGAAGATCCACTTAACAGGGGACAGACAGAACGACACGCTGCCCGAAGCCAGGCGCGCCGCCCTAGCATAGCCGCGGAAACGCGACCAGGGCCGCGTTTTCGTGGCCGTACGGGCGCGGGCGCGCCCGGGCTTTGGGCCAGGGGTCTCCCCCTAGCTCCCATTCCCCTGGTGCCTATAAATACCCCCTAGGGTCTGAAGAGAAGTAGATCCAAAGTTTAAAGCATTGTTGTAATCTTATTTTTGGGATTGTAGTTGTTTTAGTTTCCTTCTTCTTCTTGTTTTAGTTTAGCCATTAGAGTGAAAGAGAGAGAGTGTACAAGAATTGTATTTGAAGGTGACAAGCTAATTCAAGTAATTACTTCTCTTTCTTCTTTCCATTTACTTGTGTTTTCCAATTGCTTTTACTTTCTTGTTATAGTGTAACTCTCTTTCTCTTTACTTCTTTTCCTTTGTTGTTTCTTTTACTACCATGTCTAACTAACTCTTCTATTGCATGGCTAACTAACTACTAACCCACTAATCTCTAACAACTTGATTGATAAACCCAAATGAGTCAATAGTGTCAACTAAGCCTTGTGCGAATAAGAGCTATGATATCTTAAGATGAGGGTTCTAACTCTAACTTACATTTAAGTATTCACTTTCTTATATTTCATGCTTAACGGGTTTTTGATGATCTATGGATTTCATTCTTTACTTGTTTTTATAAGTTAGAGATTTTCCTTTTAACTTTGCCGATACCATTAATGCACTTGTGTCTTCCCCTATTATCGCCTTCAATTGGATCTTGATAAGGGAATGTCTAAATTTTTGCCGTGTTAAGCTAAGTTATAGGAAGAACTTTCACTCAATTTTCACGTGAATAGTTCCTATGCATAAGGGGTATGCTTGTTTATGATCCATCGTGAGGCTACATCTTCAAGAATTTAGGGATTAATGGGAGCACTTAGTAGAAAGTTAGCCATGCGTTTTTACCATTAAGAAAACCCAACTTTACAAACCACCAAATCATTCTCAAACAATTCTTGAAACCAACTTGTTTTCATTTTTCAATTCTTTATTTGAAATAAAGAACTTTCTCTTTTCTTGAACAAAGAAGCCGCATCAAGCTTTCATGGCTCTCCCTCCTTGTGGATACGACCCGTATAGCCACTTCGCAACTACGGAAGAATCACAAAAGCAGTAACATCGACCCACACTTTTTTTTTTACTTATTCTTGTGCTTGCTTTTTGCCGATCAGCGATCGACCGACCTGTCGAGCGAAAACCTTAACGGTCCGAAATCCGACCGTTGGCGGTCGACCGACAGGTCATTTCTGACCTGTCCTGGAACCCAACGGCTAGTTTTTCAGACCCCTATAAAAACGGGTCTTTGGGGGCTGTTTCTCCTAAGATTTTTTAGAGCAAATTTTTACCACTTCTCCTATGTTTTTAGCAAGTTTTCAAAATGAGTTTTAGTGCTAAAATATCTATCTTTTTTGTTTTCAAAGTTTTAAAAAATCAAAGAAAATCAAGTCTTTGGGAATTCTATTTTGTTCTTCACTTTATATATCCATTGATCACACGTGCGTTGCATGTTTTCATATCATATGTGTCACATTTCTGCATTTTTATTTAAATAAAACTCTGCTATTTTTCATGTTTAATAGCGTGTAAGGTAATTAAGGAAGAAAAAAAGAGATATATAGATTTATCCAATTAAATCCAAAAGTTACCCTAGAGGACGAGATTTGTCTCATGAGAGTTTTTAGTGGATTACACCGACAAAATCCATAAAGAAAGAAAACAAAGTATTAACATTTTGAAAACGCATTTTGATAAAGGAAAATAATATTTGAAGTATTCGTGCAAAAATTCAAGTAATCTATAAGTCTTAGGATTACAAAACTATTCATTCCTAAACTTAGTCTCCATGTAAGAACTTGTAATCAATCAAGGTAAGGATTAAGATTGTATTTCTCATCTAGTCTTTTATTTTACCCTAAATCATATGCATCTTTGTGACCATGAATGCTTTGACTAGTAATTCTTCAACTCTAATTCTTATGCCTTATTTTACATTTTATAGCGATAATATCTTTTAGTTTTATTAGGCTCTCTCTTCGCCCATAAAACGAGCCTTAGGTCGATGACTCTCAAACCGGACAGTCTTAGGGCACTGGGTGAGAAAACACCCCAAGCACTTAAGACTCGAGCAAAGAAGGGCACAAAATTAAGAATTTTATTTATAATATGGACCAATTTTAGGTCTGAATACTCATGCTTTATGAGGCACAAATACCCAGCTTAATTAGAGGATTTTAATATATAATAATTTTTTTCTTTTTTCTTTTTTTATAATGCATAAGAATCATTATTTTTGAACCCTAAGTATGTAAGTATATAAGGTATGCATATTACATCAAGGTAAAAATCAAGACTAAATTACTTTTTCAATTTATCTTCCTAACCCTAGAAATTAAACAAATAATCTTATTTTGACTAAGTATAAGAAATCCTAATTATAATTTTTCAAAATTAATTTAATTTCTTACAAAAATAAGTCAAAATATTGTTTTCATTTTCAAAAAGTTTTCTCTAAATAGAAGATTTTTTTTATAATATAGAAGAAAACCTATGTTAGAACCCTCCCCCGTACCTATCTCATGCATTGTCATCAATGTATGAATAAATGCATATATGCATGAAAAAGAAGAAAAGGAAGGAAAATATTAACTCAAGGTGGTGGTTCCAGTGGTAGTCAGATTGGGGCTAGCGTTGCTGCCCAATCTAAATAATGCCGTGGTTGGTGGAACCCACCTTTGACCTATTTCCTATTTACATTTTTACTATCCCCTATTTAATTAGGATCATGCTAGATCCTAACATGAAAATCATCCTGGTTATATGATTAATATTGGAATAATATCTTGAAATCATAATGGTCTATATCTAGGTCCAACAATAGAATGTGACTCAGTGGAGTAGTTGTTTGGTCTTCGAAATGAAAGGAACGGGAACCAACACTGACCTGGGAATATTACTTAAATCAAGTTTAGGTTCGGGAGTCGGATTTGGTTTAAAAATTAGGTTCAAATCAAAAATAGAAATTCACATTCATTTTCCAACAATGGAATGTGACTTTCCAAAATAGGCGGTTCATGTTCTAGATTTATAGGCACGGGATTCAATGTTGGCTCGAAAATATAGTCCAACTCAGGTAAGAATAACAAAGTCAACATAGATTTAAAATTTGGCACTGAATCACAAAGTTAAAGATTGGGTCCACATTCACATTCAAATTCAATTTTTTTAATTGAAAACTTGCCAATTTATTGAAGGTTTGGGATAGGTCAAGTTAAAAATGTTATAGTGAAATTGAATCTTGGTTTTCAAAACAACATGACTCTTGGACTAGATTAATAGAGTTGAGATATCAGATTTGGTCATATATTGATAAGGGAGAGTTTCTTCATTCCTATAAGTGTTGACCAATTGTCTCATTTTTACTTCTAACCTATTGATAGACTGGGTAAAATTATTTTGGGACTGAATCATGTATTCCATACTCTTGTTTAAGTCAATAGGTTCTTCTTATTGTGGCGGGACTTGAAAAATGAAGTAAAGATCTTGAATTTGGAAATTTTGTGGGAACTATGAGTCCATCATATTTTGGTATTGTTGCTCGGACTCATGCAAGGCTTCTAGACTCTTTTCTAACTTGAATTTTTCTTCAATCGGTTGTTCTAGAAAAGTAGTATATAAAGCTGAAAGTTAGTTAGGTGGTTAATCATTTGACTCGGAGGAGTTGTATCCCTATAGACTTTGATGAAGAGTTGAGATAGTTGCTCCAATCTTGTTCATAATACTGGGATTGAGGAGTAGGTTGAGTCGAATAAAACTAATCTGGCATACTTGGTTGATTAAAGTTATATAATGTCGGGTTGGTGATTTCGAGTCAAAAGAGGTCGGGGAGAAATATTGATTTATATTTGCATAAAAAAATTTTGGTTATGATCTATGATGAATGTCATTATCATCTATATTTTATACAACTTTTATACCTTTCTATTATTGTAATATTCCCAGTTAATAATACTACATTTTTACTTTTTGAAGTATTTATTTATGATTTACTTATTATTCTATTTATTATTATTAATTAATTTGATTCACAACTTATTATTATTTTTAAATACAGAAATTACTTTTCAGATATTAATGTAAGCGTGGATTATATTATTGCTATCGTTGTTACTAATAACCATTATTATTGTTATGATTATTATTAATTATTATTATTATTAGTTTATACCAATATTATTTCATTATTATTGTTATATTAGTGTTATTATTATTAACATTATTGTTGTTGTTATTGATATTGTTATTGTTAATACTAATCTTGTTGTTTATATTATTGTTATTATTATTAATATAGTTAGTTTTACTATTATTATCATTAGTGTAGTAACTATGATATTTATTATTATTAGTATTAATATTATTATACTTCATTTTTCTTTTCTTATTCTTCTATTTCCTTTTTTCTTAACCCTTAATCCATTGAGAACCAAAACCCATCATACCCATATCTAAACCCATTAAACCAAACCCAATAACCCAACCCAACAACCAATTATCCTATAACCCGAAACCCAATAACACCCTATTTATCATCTCCTAAGCTAATCCCTAACCTGATCTTCTTCTCAACTCCATTCACAGTCGCCCTAATGCATTCCTATCTCCTCCCCTTCTTCATCATGGCTGGCAGCCCAAGAACCTTCCTCCTCCACTGGCTGAGCTTCTCTTCCTTGCTCGGCCTCGGCAACCGACCACCCGAGATCCCCCACCCTCTCGAGATCCGCTACCGTCTCCTTGGCGCTTGCATCCACCGTGGCTGCTCCCCCCACCGGCAGACCCCATATCTGACCATCGTGACCTGTATCACCGCACCCCCACGCAAGGCCATGCACCCCCCTCATGTTGCCTCCTCCTCCTTGTCGAGCCTTCATGCACACACCCTGGTCGTACCTCTATGCACACTCGTCAGCGCACTCCCCTTGCGCCATCATCTCACCCCCTTCCTTCTCCTTCATGTGTGTGCAACCAGGCCGGTCCCGCTACCTCATTCTCCTTCCTGCAGTGCCACTGGAGTCGAGCACCACCTTCGTCGGTGCCCGAGTCTCTTCGCTGGCGCGTCAAAGCCACCCCAGGTCGTGAGTACTTCATGGCCGAAATTCCCCCTCTTTCTCAGGTTATTCCATCTCTCTCTTTGTTATATAGTATATAAGTGTGTCTTTTATAGGTGTGTGTATTATAATTGTGTGCTTTGTGTGCTATATATAGGTGTGTGTAATAATGTGTATATAATTGTGTGTGTGTTCTTTACATGTGTGTGGTGTTATGTTAGTAGATGTGTGTATGTTAGTGAGTGCGTGGTGTGTGCATGAATTAGTGTGTGTGTGTGTGTGTGTGTGTGTGTGTGTTAATGTGATGTGTGTGTATATGAATGGGTATATATGTATATATGTGTATGTGTGAATGTATGTGTGTGTAGATGTATGTATGTATAGAGCGTGTCTCAGTATCTCTCCTTTTATATCTTAGTCCCTCTCCCTCTTTATGTGTGTTTTGTTGTGTGTTGCAGCGATTCAGATTCGACTGCGCGATCTGAACCAGTAAAAAAAGACCCAAATCAGATCCAAATTCGTATTTGCAGAGTGCCCATTTGTCAGACGATTTGAAGGCCGATATATGAAATGACTCGAAGATCTACCGGTTCATGCAGTACAGACCTGATGGCGATTTGGGCCTGAAACTGCGTCATTTTATGTGAGTGTTTACTTTGTGTTTTTTTTATTTTTATTATTTGTGAGTGTTTCTTTATATGTTTATTTTAATTATGTGAGTTTATTTATCATTTCATGTGAGTATTTATTCTGTTATATATATTTATCTATTTTTATTATTACTTAGAATATTTAACTTGTTCTATTAGTGTTAGTTAGTTATGTTTAGTTTCTAGTGTTTAGATATGATCGTAGTTGTGATGATTTAGAATCTGGCCCCGATGATTTAATATCTTCATACTTGGATCTGTTAGAAGACTTAGTTGGATTACAGTTTGACTTAAGGTTGGGAAAGTAGATTAATCTATTTTGTAGTGGGTTATTGGACATGGATTATTATACTAATATAAGATAGTTTAGAGATACCACAGATGATGGATCAGATGTGATCTGATATTTATATGTTTATGGGTTCGTTATTACACTGAGGTAATGGAGTTTTATCATTTCATTTGTAGATGTTTACCATTTTCTATTCTAATCTAGTTATGATATACCTTAGACTAGACTTTATCTTGTAATTGATCTAGTTGTTATAAATCCTAGAATATAATTCAATTGATCTTGGGGTTGATTAGTTCGCGATTGCGGTTAAAGATTCACATTTTATGTGAAATGCTTATCAGACTTGTTATTCATTCATTTGGTGATAATTTAGATGAGGATTCATTTGGATATAGAGGATGGTTATGTTATGATATTACTTTATTAAGATATTAGATTCTTGATGTTTGGATTGGTACATAGACTTATTTAAAGTTAGAGTTGATCTGGGATTTATATTCTTTATATTAGATATTAATTAGTAATTAGATGATATTTGATAATGGTTTGATTATGATCAGATGTATGAATATCCTACTCTTGATATCGATGTGTACGATGAGACTGATTTTGGATAGTTAGGGACAATTATTTTCAGATTCACCTACTTGTTAGATTGTCAAAGTATTGATGGTTCACTTTTGATGTTGAGTATCAGATGTAGACTACTTTAGATTGCATGTTTTTCGAGGATATTCTACTCTTTTTTATGATTCTATATTTGTTGATTTAAATTGATCTCGAGGATAGTCGATGGTCACTTCATGATTGGTTCTTAATTAGTTCTGTTATTTAATCATAGAGATAGAATTATTGTGAGAGTGATTTCATTGATATCGGTGATCTCGTACTTCAGAATTTATAGTAGTTGTCAGATATAAATATCATGAAAATCACCTAGAGGGGGTGAATAGGTGATAATGCTAATCAATGCACAAATTAAAAATTATGGAGCAACAATCTCACAAAGCAAGTGAATATAGCAATGAGTGTAGAGAACAAGTAATAAGAGCAATGAAAATAGAGCAAGAATTAAGAGCAAGTAAACCAAACGCAAACACCGAGATTTGTTATCGAGGTTCGAGCACCCAACTCTACTTCCCCGCCTTCCCTAGAAGGATTCCAACCACTTCCACTATCACAAAGATGTCACAAATACACCGGAGTACCCAACTCCACCATCTCAAGTACAAGCAATCTCTGAGTAGTCAAAAGACCACAAACTCTCTCTTGCAAAATTCTCTTCCCTTACAAAGGTCCTTAGAGAATTAATGAGTAGGAATGAAGCTCTTGTGTGTAAGGAGAAAAGAAAATGAAATCAGAGAATTCTTGAAAACACTTCAGAAAATGAGAGAGAATTTCAGCACAAAAATCAAGAAACCAAATCTTTTGAATGCCTTAAGCTTTTGGAAATTTTTTGAGAATTTTTTCTAGTCACCAAACTCTCCCTAAACACCCCTATTTATAGGAGAGGGCTAGGGTTTAAAGATAAAAACATTTTTAAGGCTAATCAGAATGTATTAAAACCAAAACATATCACTTAAACACCTTAAGTGAGAAAAGGACAAAAATAAATCTGCTGAGAAAACTAGCCGTTACTGTTCAAACGGTTAGTCCGGTCGACCGGCCCGGTCGACCGCTAGTACAAAGAAAATGACCGTTTCAGGCCACGGTCGACAGGCCCGGTCGACCGAAACAAACAGAGAGCTCTGCTCGCAGACCGGTCGACCGGGACGGTCGACCGTCCAAAGACTTCCAAACGTGCACAGATTTGTGCACGTCGGTCGACCGACACGGTCGACCGACTTCTAGCCAAGTCGACTTGTCAGAAGACTTAGTCGACTGGATGAAGTCTGGAATGGACAGAAAAATAGTTTTAAAAATATTTTGAAAAATCTTTTAACACTAATAAAAATCACCAAAAATAGTTTTATCATTTTGCATTGATATATAAACATGTGGTAAAAAGTTTAGCTCAAATATCAATCAATATGAACTAATTTTGTCTCTTATCATTTTTACCAAAAACCAAAAACTGTATTTTCTAAAACTTAGATTTTGACTAGAAAATACGTTTTGTCCAAAACTTCTTCCAAATACAAAAACATGATATTTAAACATTTTGAAGCATAATCCTATATACATGAAACATATGTATATCAAAGTTTTTGTCATAAATTCCAATACCAAAATAAGTTTTGATAAAACACGAAACTTAAAACACATGATTATGTATATCAAAATAAGTTTGTAGGTTGAAGATTGTATACAAACTATTTATGTTAGGAAACAAGATGTGCACAAAAACGTGTGTGATAGAGCTTCAAACCTATTCACTATTCTTTAACAAAATTCTAAACTAAAAGCAAATCTAATAAATTATCTTGAACAATCTTGAGGTCTTGAGCCATGCGATGCCTTGCTAGAGCCTTCTCTTCTATGTTCCTTCCTTGATGAGCAAAAAGCCTTCTTTACTTCATGAACCTAGAAATTCTTGCAATAGCTAAGCAATGGCCTCCAAATATGGTACTAACCTGAAACTTATCTAAACAAACTAATTAGTACCAAATAGCACTTATTTGTTTTGTTATCATCAAAACTCTAAACAAATGGAAAGTGTAACCTTTTGGGCCAACAATCTCCCCCTTTTTGATGATGACAAAACAAATAGGCTATAAACAAAAGTATAGGGGAGGAGAAAGCTCCCCCTCAAATTATGCTATATTAAACAAAAAAAACCATGTAATTTGTAATTTGCAAGTAAACAACATGAAACCAAAAACCAAAATACTTGCAAAACACTTAAAAACAAATTACAAGAATTCATGAAAACACATCAAAATCTCAAAACATATATAAACTCATATGGAACCAAAACCATATGAGCCCATATTTCCATACATAAACTCATTCTCCCCCTTTTTGTCATACATCAAAAAGGGTTAAGAAAATATTTTATTCAATAACACAAACACTAAGTTCACCACAAATGAATGAAAATCTAGCAAAATCAAGTGGTTTAGTGAAAATATCGGCAAGTTGCAAATCCGTAGAAACATAATCAATATCTATATCTCCTTTCTCAAAATGATCTCTAAGAAAGTGATATCTAATCTCAATGTGCTTGGTCTTACTATGTTGATTTGCATTCTTTGTCATATGTATAGTACTAGTATTATCACAAAATATTTTTACATGGTTATAATGCAAATCATAATCAAGGAGAGTATGTTTCATCCAAAGGACTTGTGCACAACAAGCCCCCGCGGCAACATACTCCGCCTCGGCGGTTGAGAGAGCTACGGAATTTTGTTTCCTAGAGGACCATGAAACAAGACAATTACCAAGAAATTGACATGTCCCACTAGTACTCTTTCTATCTACTCTACAACCCGCATAGTCGGCATCCGAATAACTCGTCATTGAGAAATCTCCGGTTTTCGGATACCATAGACCCATTCGAATCGTTCCCTTAATATAACGAATAATGCGTTTTACCGCAATAAGATGAGACTCTTTGGGACACGATTGAAATCTAGCACAAAGACACACACTAAACATGATATCCGGCCTACTTGTCGTCAAATACAAAAGACTACCTATCATGCTCCTATACAATTTAATATCAACATTTTTACCTTGGTCATCCTTATCAAGCTTGGTGGTAGTTGCCATGGGAGTGTTGCAAACCTTTGAGTCTTTAAGTCCAAACTTCTTTACGAGTTCCTTTGCGTATTTGGCTTGACATATGAAGTTCCCATCTTGCAATTGCTTGATTTGGAGTCCAAGAAAGAAATTAAGCTCACCCATTGAAGACATTTCAAACTCACATTGCATAACCTTTTCAAATTCCTTGCATAAAAACTCATTAGTAGAACCAAAAATTATATCATCAACATAAATTTGTACAATTAAAATATCATTATCAACATGCTTAGTGAATAGTGTTGTATCTACTTTGCCTTTAATAAAATCATTTGAAATGAGAAAACTAGAAAGCCTTTCATACCAAGCTCTTGGAGCTTGTTTCAATCCATACAAAGCTTTATCAAGTTTAAAAACAAAATCGGGATTAACATGATCAACAAAACCGGGAGGTTGAGCAACATAAACTTCTTCATTTATAAAACCATTCAAAAATGCACTTTTCACATCCATTTGAAAAAGTTTAAAATTTTTGAAAGATGCAAAAGCTAGTGTCATCCGTATGGCTTCAAGCCGTGCTACGGGTGCAAAGGTCTCCTCAAAGTCAATTCCCTCAACTTGAGTGTAACCTTGGGCCACTAACCTAGCTTTATTCCTAATCACATTTCCGGACTCATCTATCTTGTTTCTAAAGATCCACTTAGTACCAATTATTGGTCTATCGTGGGGCCTAGGAACAAGGTGCCAAACTTGGTTGCGCTCAAATTGATTGAGTTCCTCTTGTATGGCTAGCAACCAATATGAGTCCGCCTCGGCTTCGAGGATGCTTTTGGGTTCAAAATGAGAAATGAAAGCAAAATTACCACATAGGTCATGGAGTTTGGAGCGAGTTGTTACCCCTTTAGATGCATCACCTAAGATGAGCTCCTTGGGATGATTTGTGGCATATCTCCAAGCTTTAGGAAACGGTTGAGAGCTTTCCTCTTTATCCTCTTGAACGTCACCAATTGGTTCTTGCTCATCATCTTGAGTGGGTGAGTCCTTCAAGGATAGTCTCTCCATGTCTTCACCTAATGGTTCAATCTCTACAACATTCTCAACAAACACATTAGATTCTTCAAATTTAACATGCATGGATTCTTCGATGGTAAGTGATGATCTATTGAATACTCTATAAGCTTTACTAGTTGTAGAATGTCCAACAAAGATTGCTTCATAAGCCTTAGCATCAAATTTACCCAAGTTATCTTTAGTGTTCAAAACAACACACTTGCATCCAAAAACTTTGAAATATGAAACATTAGGTTTTCTAGAATGATACATTTCAAAAGATGTTTTGGAAGAATTTTTACATAAATAAATACGATTTGATATATAGCATGCAGTGTTTACGGCCTCGGCCCATAGATAATGAGGGAGGTCATACTCACTTATCATTATCCTAGCCATCTCTTGAAGTGTTCTATTTTTCCTTTCTACAACTCCATTTTGTTGTGGAGTTCTAGGACAAGACATTTCATGCTTAATTCCCTTTTCATCACAATAAGTCATGAAGAGTTGGTTAACAAACTCACCACCTCTATCACTCCTTATTTTCAAAATCGGAAAACCTTTTGCTTTTTCAACCCTTTTTCGAAAAATTTTGAAATGAGAGAAAGTTTGATCTTTGTATTCCAAGAAGAAAACCGAAGTGAAACGGGAAAAATCATCAACTAAAATAAATGCAAATCTACTACCATTTAAGCTCTTAGTTTTAGTAGGTCCAAAAAGATCCATATGAATTAATTCTAAAGGCCTAGTTGACATGATATCCTTAATTGGTTTGAAGGAAGACTTGGTTTGTTTCCCAAGTTGGCACGCACCACAAATGCGGTCTTTCTCAAACTTCAAGCAAGGTATACCCTTCACCAAATCCTTAGAATTAATCCTAGAAAGATGGTCAAAAGATGCATGTCCTAATCTTCTATGCCAAAGCCAAGAATTTTCATCAAAAGCATTTAAGCATTTAGTAGAACATTCTACATTAAGCATGTCAATAATATAAACATTATCATCACGAAAACCGGTAAGAATACAATCATTGGATTTAATATCAAAAATCTTGCAAGAAGTATCATCAAAAATAACTTTAAGTCCACGATCACAAAATTGACTAATACTAAGCAAATTATGTTTCAAACCATCAACAAGTACAACATTTTCAATAATGGGTGATGCACCAATTTGAATGTTACCTATACTGATGATAGTGCCTTTGGAGTCATCCCCGAAGGTGACGGAGCCACCTTCCTTGTACCTTGATAGGGTTGTAAAGTTATTGATATCCCACGTCATATGTCTTGAACAACCACTATCAAGGTACCACCGCTCCCTACGTCTTGGAGCCTTGGTGCGTACCTACATCAAATAATTTAGGACTTGATTTTGGTACCCACATTTTCTTGGGTCCTAGAGGGTTAGTTTCATTAACCCAAACAAGATTATTTGATCTATTTGTTGGCCCAAGGTTACAATCACCCATGATTAGTGTATTTTGATGATTACAAAACATATTAGTTATTTGTACTAATAACATTTGTTGTTTAAGTGTGTTTCAGATTTTTATTCATTCTAGAAGTCTTCTCTCACAAATACAAGGATTTGGACTCAAGTCAACTCTAATTGGGCTCAAGGAACAAGTGTTGAAGATTATATGAAGAAGCCTATTGAAGATCTTGAAGTCCTTAGAAACATTGTAAGAAATAGAATGTTAAAGTTTGAGTATATGAAATTTGGCTCTAGGATTTGCACACACATTTGTTTCATATATTCCCTATGTTTTGAAAATGGTTATGCCTTAGTTTATATATACATGTACCAAAAGCTTTATATCTTGAATATCTTGTATAAAACATGTGTATAAACTATTTTCTGCATAATACTTAGCTATATGTATTTTTAAAATATTTATCAAAATTTTTCTAACTCAAAAACCAGCCCAATTTTTCAGTTTCAGGCAACTCCGGCCGACCGGCCCGTCGACCGGCGATGTGTCTGGACATGCACTGTTTGTGCATGTCTGTCGGTCGACCGGACCGGTCGACCGACGGAGAGCAATTTGCTCACAGTTTGTTTCGGTCGACCGGACCGGTCGACCGGAAGAAGGAAACTGTGTTTCCTCTTTTTGGACGGTCGACCGGACCGGTCGACCGAGAGCCAACGGCTCTTTGCAGCTGGGCTGGCGGTCGACCAGACCGGTCGACCGCCAGGCCTGCAAAAACCCAACGGCTCTTTCCTCTTTTGTGCAATTCTGAAATCTGTTTTTTATCTGATTTCTTGGCAGACT
Organism: Agave tequilana; assembly: GCA_038442645.1. Classification (NCBI taxonomy): domain Eukaryota; kingdom Viridiplantae; phylum Streptophyta; class Magnoliopsida; order Asparagales; family Asparagaceae; genus Agave; species Agave tequilana. The sequence goes on from JAVJIF010015941.1 coordinate 102,829, forward strand.
TTTTCAGTGTTTTTCAGGTCTTTTTCAGAGAAAATAAGACCAAAAGAAATTGTTTTTAACCTATTTTTAACCCTATAAATAGAGGAGAAGTCTCTCTTGCATATCACTAAGAAAAATCCTCAAGTTTGTATTGTTTTCAAAAGAGAAAAGAAAAGAGTTTAAAGCTTTCATTCCAATTCTTTTTGAGCTTGTTTTTCAGTTGTGTTTGATTACTAATATCACTCTACAACTGAAGTTTTTCTCACCACACTTCATAGAGCCAAAAATCCTATATTCATTCTATAGTGAAGTTGTAATTGAAGTGAGAGTGTTTGTAAAAGAGTTTGAGAAATAGTGTAGTGATCTTGTTGTGATCACTTTGTTCTTGTATTCCTTTCCTTGTGGAGCAACCTCTTCGGTAGAGGTCCTTTGTACTCGGTGGAGCTCGGTGCTCGGTCTTCGGTAGACCAAATTGTAAAGGCGTCCTCGGTGGATAGTGGAAACCCTTCACGGAGGTGAAGGCGGGGAGTAGAGCGGTGGCTCGAACCTCGAAACAAATCACTTTGTTTGCGATTGCCTTTGCGTCTAATTCTTGCTTTACTTTTCAATAGCTCCTTATTGCTTTCTATTGCATACTTGTGATATTGTTTAATTCTCTTGTGCTACTATTTGCTTGCTTGTAATTCTTGCCATATATTATTGTGTTTGCATCATTTTTCATATCATTCATTTCTTACTTGTATGTGCCAATCCCGTACTCATCCAACAAGAGCTTCACATAGCGCCTCAACCCATATCAAGGGGAATCAAGAGGAGTTTAGTCCAGAGCCTCGCAAGAGGAATTCGGCTACACTTGTTGAATTGTACTAAGTTGAGCCTCACTTGTTTTAGGTTCCGCATTTAGAGAGTTAAATTTTTAAGATTAGCAATCACACCTATTCACCCCCCCTCTAGGTGTTTTTCAATTGGTATCAGAGCTTGGACTCTAGGATTTGGTTTAACAACCTTAGAGAAGATCCTAATTTGCTAATCATTTCATTCATATTCATATAGTAAAAATGGCCGATGGAATTAAGACCCCTCCTAAGTTTGATGGACTTAACTTTCCCATATGGAAAGTTAAGATGACCGTGTTTTTGCAATCTCTAGGTAGCCGAGTTGCAAAAGCTGTGATAAGTCCTTTAGTGTACCCCCCGGTGACGAATCCACTTGGTCCGAAATAGAGACTAAGGAATTCGATGCCAATGCCAAAGCTCACTATGCACTTCTACAAGCCCTTAATGATGATGACATTTCTAGGGTTATTCATTGCAAATCCGCATATGAGATTTGGTCACATTTGATAGTCACACATGAGGGGACCTCACAAGTAAAGAAGGCTAAGATTGACCTTCTTCGGTCCCAATATGAAACATTTAGCATGCAAGAAAATGAAACCATAGATGATATGGTTACAAGATTTACCAAGATTACTAATGGACTCTCTTCTTTAGGTGAAGATATCAACAATGATCAAAGAGTAAGGAAGATCATCCGGCTCTTCCTCCTTCATGGGAAGTTAAAGCAACAACCTTGAAGGAACTCAACGACAATGAAGAGATGGAGCTTATAGGTCTCATTGGGAACCTCAAAACCCATGAGATGGAAAGGAAAGCAAGGGAGGATATGGCTCCTTCCAAAAAGAAGACTATCGCCTTCAAGAGTCAAGCTACACACTCCGATGAAGATGATGAAGAAGAAGATGATGAGGAGCTCTCACTCCTTGTTAAGAATGTCCGGAGGATGTACAACAAGGCGAAGTACCAAGGTAGAAGAAGATGGCAAGGAGGCAAAGAAGAAAGGAAGATTGTGTGCTTCAATTGCCAAAGACCGGGACACATTGTGGCGGAATGTCCGGACAAAGCTAAGCCCTCCACATCAAAGAAGCCTTATAAGAAGAAGGCTATGAAGGCAACTTGGGATTCGGAGACCGAATCCGAGGAAGAAATAGACACCGCCAACATGTGCTTCATGGCTAATGAAGGCACAAGCAAGGTAACCTCTTCCCCTTCTCATGATAATGAACTTTCTATGGATGTGTTAGAAGAGGCTTTTGTTGAGTTGTCACAAAACTATGATTTCTTAAAGAAAAAGTATCTTAAAATGAAAAAGGATAATGAATCTTTAAGTCTTCAAGTTTTTACTCTTACAAAGGAAAAAGAGGATTTGATTTCCACATTGGCCACTACCAAAAATGATTTTGAAAAATATAAGATTTCTTGCAAAGGTAAGGCCCCACTAATTGATTCAAATGAAGTTTCTATGCTTAAGGAAAGATTAGACTCATTAAGTGTTGTTTTGAAAGATTGTGAGTTTAACAAGAAGAAAATTGAGGCTATGTTTCCTAAGAAACAAGCCCCAAGAAAAATGCTCATGCTCATGTTCATGCTCATGCTACACAACCTAAACAACATGGCAAAACCCCAAAACATGCTCACACTACACATACACATCATGCATTCATGTATGGTAGAGTGTTCTCATGTTCACATTGTGGACGGAAAGGGTACTTAGCCAATTTTTGCTATGATAGATTAAACATTTCACGTCATAATGTTTGGGTTCGAGGCACTAACTTTAAAGGACCCAAGAAAGTTTGGGTACCAAAATCAACAATTATGTTAAATGATGTAGGTACTTTCCAAATCCCAACGACGTAGAGGATTGTGGTATCTTGATAGCGGTTGCTCAAGGCACATGACTTGGGACATCAACAACTTTGCAACCCTATCAAGATATCATGAAGGTGGCACCGTCACCTTCGGAGATGACGCCAAGGGTAAAATCATCGGTATTGGTAATGTAAAACTTGGCACCTCTCCTTTAATTGAAAATGTAGTTTTAGTTGATGGCCTCAAGCATAATCTCTTGAGTGTTAGTCAACTTTGTGATAAAGGTTTTGATATTGTTTTTGATAATGTTTCTTGTAAAGTAATTGATAGAACTTCTAATGTTTGTGTATTTTTCGGTTTTCGTGAAAGTAATGTTTATATGATTGATATGTTAAATATGTCTTGTAATATTACTTGTTTGAAAGCCCTCGATGATGACTCTTGGTTGTGGCATAGGAGATTAGGGCATATTTCTTTTGATCACATTTCTAGGTTAAACACAAAGGAAATGGTGAAAGGTATTCCTTGCTTGAATTTTGAAAAGGACCGAGTTTGTGACGCATGTCAATTTGGGAAACAAACTAAGTCTTCTTTCAAGTCAATTAAGGATATCATGACATCACGTCCTTTGGAGTTAATCCATATGGATCTTTTTGGCCCTACACAAACCAAAAGTCTAAGTGGGAATAGATTTGCTTATGTTTTGTTGATGACTTTTCAAGATTTACTTGGGTTTTCTTTCTTGAACATAAAAGCCAAGCATTTTCGTATTTCCAAACTTTCAAGAAAAGAGTTGAAAAAAAAAGATGTTTCGATTTTGAGAATAAGAAGTGATAGAGGAGGTGAATTCATTAACCAACCCTTTACCACTTTTTGTGATGAACATGGAATAAAGCATGAACTTTCTTGTCCTAGAACTCCACAACAAAATGGAGTAGTTGAACGGAAAAATAGAACATTACAAGAGATGGCTAGGACAATGCTAAGTGAATATGGTCTACCACATTATTTGTGGGCCGAGGCCGTAAATACATCATGCTATATATCAAATCGTGTTTTCTTGTGTAAAAATACTACTAAAACTTCTTTTGAAATGTATTTTTCTAGAAAACCTAATGTTTCCTATTTTAAAGTTTTTGGATGCAAATGTTTTGTTTTAAACACAAAAGATAATTTAGGAAAATTTGATGCTAAATCTTATGAGGCTATTTTTGTAGGTTACTCAAACACTAGTAAGGCTTATAGAGTTTTCATTAGATCATCATTGACTATTGAAGAGTCTATTCATGTTAAGTTTGAGGAATCTAACAAGTTTGTTAAGAATGTTGTAGAAATAGATGCATTGGATGAAGGTTTGGAGAAAGTGACCTTGGAGGATGCTTCTACTATGGGAGACAAACCAAAGGATGATGAAGGAAGCAAAGCTAAGGTGGAAGAGGCACAAGGAAATGAAAATCAAACACATGAGGTGGAGCCTACTCAACCACTACCAAAGGATTGGAGATACAATCTACATCATCCCAAGGACCTCGTCATAGGTGAAGTATCAAAAGGGGTAACCACTCGCTCTAGACTTCATGACTATTGTGGTAACTATGCATTCATTTCTCATATTGAACCCAAAAATGTCCTCGAAGCCGAGGCCGATTCATATTGGTTGCTAGCCATGCAAGAGGAGCTCAATTAATTTGAGCGCAACCAAGTTTGGCACCTTGTTCCTAGGCCCCACGATAGACCAACAATTGGTACTAAGTGGATCTTTAAGAACAAGTTGGATGAATCGGGTAATGTAGTTAGAAACAAGGCTAGGTTAGTTGCCCAAGGTTACACTCAAATCGAAGGGATCGATTTTGAAGAAACCTTTGCACCCGTAGCACGGCTTGAAGCCATACGGATGACACTAGCATTTGCCTCATATAAAGATTTCAAATTGTTTCAAATGGATGTTAAAAGTGCTTTTCTAAATGGATTTATTGAAGAGGAGGTGTATGTTGAACAACCCCCCGGTTTGTTGATCCTACACATCCGGATTTTGTTTTTAAATTAGATAAAGCTCTTTATGGTTTAAAACAAGCCCCTAGGGCTTGGTATGAAAGACTTTCTTCATTTTTGATTTCAAATGGTTTTAAGAAAGGTAAAATTGACACAACATTGTTTACTAAACATGTAGAAAAAGATATTCTTATTGTGCAAATTTATGTAGATGATATTATTTTTGGTTCTACTAATGAATCTCTTTGCAAAGCTTTTGAGTCATGCATGAAGGATGAATTTGAAATGTCTATGATGGGGGAACTCAACTATTTCCTTGGACTCCAAATCAAGCAAAAGAAGGATGGGATCTTCATCAATCAAGCCAAGTACACAAAGGAACTAATCAAAAGGTTTGGGCTTGAAGGATCGAAAGTAAGCAAAACTCCCATGGCAACAACTACAAAGCTTGACAAGGATGAACAAGGTAAAAGTGTAGACATTAAATTATATCGTAGCATGATTGGTAGTTTGCTTTATTTGACGGCTAGTAGGCCGGATATTATGTTTTCCGTTTGTCTTTGTGCACGTTTTCAATCTTGTCCTAAAGAATCTCACATAATTGCGGTTAAACGCATAATTAGATACCTTAAGGGCACTATTGAAATGGGTTTGTGGTATCCTAAACCGGATTATTTGAAATGAAGAGTTTTTCGGATGCCGACTATGCGGGTTGTAGGGTAGATAGGAAGAGCACAAGTGGAACATGTCAATTCTTAGGTAATTGTCTTGTATCTTTGTCTTCCAAAAAGCAAAATTCGGTAGCCCTATCAACCGCCGAGGCGGAGTATGTTGCAGCCGGAGCTTGTTGTGCACAAGTTCTTTGGATGAAACATACTCTCCTTGACTATGATTTACACTTTGATCATGTTAAAATATTTTGTGATAATACTAGTACTATTCACATGACAAAGAATGCAAATCAACATAGTAAAACCAAACACATTGACATTAGGTATCACTTTCTTAGAGATCATTATGAGAAAGGTGATATTGAGATTGATTATGTTTCTACCGATTTTCAACTTGCCGATATTTTTACTAAACCATTAGACTATGCTAGATTTTCATTTATTTGTGGTGAGTTGAATGTTTGCATTATGGATTCTTAAAAATAAATTTTTTAATTGGTATTTTAACCCTTTTTGATGTATGACAAAAAGGGGGAAATAAGTTGTTTAAGAGTTTGCTTTGAATTTGAATAATTTTAAGAGTTTGATATTTTGAATTTGTTTGAGTTTGTTAAGTTTGTTTATTTAAAAAAACTATTTTGCCTTGAATGCTTTATGTATTGTGCTTCCATAGTTAAATTTTTATACATAGCATTATTTGAGGGGGAGTTTTTCAAACTCCTCTTCCATGTTTATTTAAATAACCTATATGTTTTGTCATCATCAAAAAGGGGGAGATTGTTGGCCCAAGGTTACAATCACCCATGATTAGTGTATTTTGATGATTACAAAACATATTAGTTATTTGTACTAATAACATTTGTTGTTTAAGTGTGTTTCAGATTTCTATTCATTCTAGAAGTCTTCTCTCACAAATACAAGGATTTGGACTCAAGTCAACTCCAATTGGGCTCAAGGAACAAGTGTTGAAGATTATATGAAGAAGCCTATTGAAGATCTTGAAGTCCTTAGAAACATTGTAAGAAATAGAATGTTAAAGTTTGAGTATATGAAATTTGGCTCTAGGATTTGCACACACATTTGTTTCATATATTCCCTATGTTTTGAAAATGGTTATGCCTTAGTTTATATATACATGTACCAAAAGCTTTATATCTTGAATATCTTGTATAAAACATGTGTATAAACTATTTTCTGCATAATACTTAGCTATATGTATTTTTAAAATATTTCTCAAAATTTTTCTAACTCAAAAACCAGCCCAATTTTTCAGTTTCAGGCAACTCCGGCCGACCGGCCCGGTCGACCGGCGATGTGTCTGGACATGCACTGTTTGTGCATGTCTGTCGGTCGACCGGACCGGTCGACCGACGGAGAGCAATTTGCTCACAGTTTGTTTCGGTCGACCGGACCGGTCGACCGGAAGAAGGAAACTGTGTTTCCTCTTTTTGGACGGTCGACCGGACCGGTCGACCGAGAGCCAACGGCTCTTTGCAGCTGGGCTGGCGGTCGACCGCCAGGCCTGCAAAAACCCAACGGCTCTTTCCTCTTTTGTGCAATTCTGAAATCTGTTTTTTTATCTGATTTCTTGGCAGACTTTTTCAGTGTTTTTCAGGTCTTTTTCAGAGAAAATAAGACCAAAATTGTTTTTAACCTATTTTTAACCCTATAAATAGAGGAAAGTCTCTCTTGCATATCACTAAGAAAAATCCTCAAGTTTGTATTGTTTTCAAAAGAAAAAGAAAAGAGTTTAAAGCTTTCATTCCAATTCTTTTTGAGCTTGTTTTTCAGTTGTGTTTGATTACTAATATCACTCTACAACTGAAGTTTTTCTCACCACACTTCATAGAGCCAAAAATCCTATATTCATTCTATAGTGAAGTTGTAATTGAAGTGAGAGTGTTTGTAAAAGAGTTTGAAAAATAGTGTAGTGATCTTGTTGTGATCACTTTGTTCTTGTATTCCTTTCCTTGTGGAGCAACCTCTTCGGAAGAGGTCCTTTGTACTCGGTGGAGCTCGGTGCTCGGTCTTCGGTAGACCAAATTGTAAAGGCGTCCTCGGTGGATAGTGGAAACCCTTCACGGAGGTGAAGGCGGGGAGTAGAGCGGTGGCTCGAACCTCGAAACAAATCACTTTGTTTGCGATTGCCTTTGCGTCTAATTCTTGCTTTACTTTTCAATAGCTCCTTATTGCTTTCTATTGCATACTTGTGATATTGTTTAATTCTCTTGTGCTACTATTTGCTTGCTTGTAATTCTTGCCATATATTATTGTGTTGCATCATTTTTCATATCATTCATTTCTTACTTGTGTGTGCAATCCCGTACTCATCCAACAAGAGCTTCACATAGCGCCTCAACCCATATCAAGGGGAATCAAGAGGAGTTTAGTCCAGAGCCTCGCAAGAGGAATTCGGCTACACTTGTTGAATTGTACTAAGTTGAGCCTCACTTGTTTTAGGTTCCGCATTTAGAGAGTTAAAATTTTTAAGATTAGCAATCACACCTATTCACCCCCCTCTAGGTGTTTTTCACTATTAACTTGGTCATAGCAAAATTTAGCTAAATGTCCATTCTTACCACAATATGTGTATCTATATACTCTACCATATTTAAAAGCATAGTGAGTGTGTGATTTGTGAGCATGAGAGTTGTGAGCATGAAAAGATTTAGCATGAGAAGTGTTATGTGTAGTGTGATTAGTCTACAATTCTGCATCATTATGTCGCATTCTCTCACAGATTTATGAATAAATTGTCGGTCTAAACCGTGTTTTGCTCTTAATTGCAGGTAGATCCAAAGTCCAAGGGCAAAGGTGTAATAAGAGCTTAATTAGACCCAATTAAGGGTAATTAAATCCGCATTACTTGGAGGCCAAGTAAGGGATTATCTAGAAGATTCATTGAACCTAGCCTCTTGCGCACATCAGACGAATCTGCGGTCGAAATTACCCGAAACTGGATATACCACGAAGCGTCTCGAAGTCAGTCGGAGCCAAGGACCAAAATCAGGGACCAGAGTCCCTGGTATTGCCGCGGATCTGCGGCAATCCTTGCGGATCCGCGGCAAAGTTAGGGAGCCCGCGTCGATTTTCGATGCGTGGCCCCGTCTCGTCTTCTGGAGTCTTCTTCTGCCTACAAATAGACCTACAGAGGGCCAAAACGCAAGCAGTCTTCGTTTTTAGGAGTAGATCCAGATTTTAGTGTAGTGTAGGTAAGTGTTCTTCATTTCTTGTATTTTCTTTTCTTTTTAGATCATTGTAGTAGGGCTGAGTGATTCATAGAGAGAGAGATTGAGAGGGATTGATGTAATAGAGAGTGACACTCTATGTAAAGGTGCCTCCTTTCTCCTCCATCGTAATCTCCTTCACCTTCTAACATGATTTCTTGCTAGTTTTTCTTCTCATGGCAATCTAACTACTAACCACTAACCATCTAACCACTTACTTGATAATCCACATGAATCGGGTTGCCTCTACAAGGCCTTGTTCTTGCAAGAGCCATTGATGGCCAAAGATGATGGGTTCTAACATCTAACTTGCTAACTTGCTAACCAAGCAAACTCTCTTTTATTTCATGCTCTTTTATTTCATGCTAGTAGTGTAATGAGTGATGCTTGTATTAGCTTGTTCTTGATGCAATGTTTTGAATGTGATGAACCATCCATGAGCCATGCTTTGTACCGTCTCTTGGAGCCAAGGATTGTGATGGCCAAGGATCAAAATGTGAGGCAACTATCTCGAAGAGGTTAGCATGGTTAGTGGAGCATTTAGTAGTTAGTAGCCATGAGTTTTCTTTTAGCTTGATTTAGAAATCATTTTCAAGTTTCTTTTGATCATTTCCATCATTGTTTTCACCGTCTTCTTAGTTCACCTTAGTTCCATTTCCTTTTCTATTTGTTTTCCAAACACTTTCTATTTTGTTTTCACTTCGACATTTTCATCGCTCTCCTCACCTACCACATGCTTGTTTTCCTTTTCTTTTCTTTTCACTTTCTTTTTCATTCTTTCAACAAAGAAGAAGTTTTAACAACTGACGTGAATAGAGACTGTTAATGCTTCTATCGCCTCTCTTCCCTGTGGATACCCCGTTGAGCCAATGCTATAACGGAAGTATCGAGGGTACATTAGCACATTCGAGCTTTTCATTGATTTTACATAATACACACTTTTGAGTGCTAGTTTCCACCCCGATTAAAATTTTGGCGCCGTTGTCGGGGAAGGGAATGGTTTCGTTTTCACGTTTTTGTTAACATTGTCTTCTCTGTTTTGGTGTGCAGGACAAGCGTTACAGGTGCTTAATATTGCAGTACGTAAACTAGCTTTGCATCTCCCTGCTCTTGAAAGCAGGGCCCCAGTTTCTAAGCAAAAGCCGCGAACCGCGACTTCTGCCGCGCAACCGTGGCCATTGTGGAATAATTTTGTATCTTGTTTGTTCTAGGATGTGTATCTTGTAATAGCTAGTTGATTTGTACTGCTATCTTTCTGCTTTGCTTGCTACACACCATAAATAAATAAAAGAACTAAAATACGGTAATTGGACGCTTTTAAAATGGTTTAGACATTTGCATTTAGGCACGTGTCAATTCAATTCCAATATACTGTATTTTGTTCTGTGTTGTGATCTGGATGGAGATGTACATATGGCATTGCATATAGCATAGGACAAACACGTGGGTGATTTATCGCTTTGTGTTATATTCTTATCTATTTGCACACTTGCACGAATTGAAATTAAGGGCAAAACCTAAACAAGATAAGGTGGGATTTCATAACCCTTCATTAGCCAAAAATCATCTCCCCACTCACACAACCCAAGCCCTAATAAAATTTGAATAGACGTTGGCCCCTAAGGACATCTAGGTCTAGGTCAACCCTCCTATTGGCTTGGTTTTGATTTTTCTTTTCTTTTTTTTGTTTGATTTTTTCTTTTTTTTTGGCATTCAATAATAACAATTCTTTCAATCCGAATATGAATCCATATTTCACACCAACTCCATATGATTCGGATAATTCCAACCCGGCGTTTTACAATATGCACCAACCAATACACCGGGTTGGCCTTATCCGAATCAATACAACCCATACCCACATTCTGATGACTATTTTCCAAAATAATTTAAACTCGTCACAGAGTCATTGGGGATTCAAGTCCCCCGAGTTAAATTTTCAACCTCCTTGTCCCCCATGTCCACCTGTCCATCATATTCACCTTATCCACAATATTCATTCCCGATTTAGCTTCTTATACTCCTTTTTCTGAACCACCAATTGAAGAAAAATCTGAGTTACTAAAGAGTTTAGAAGCCAATCTACAGAGGGCCGAGCAACAACTTCAAAAGATATGGCCTCTCCAATTCCACCTCCTCAAGAGTCTTACTCAGTTCCACCTCCTTATAATGAACAACCATCTGCCTGGGGAACTAGTAAGGAATTCTTGCGTGAGTCCGAACAACACTCACAAAATCTGATGGACTCACAATTTCACCACCAATTCCAAAACAACACTGCATCTCTTCAACAAAGTAATGAACCAATCAGCCAGAAAAAGATGCTTGAAATCATGACTCAGGCTCAAAATGCTCGTAACCGTGACATAGATATGATGATCCAAATTCTTCATTCTCATCCTATTTCTAATGTCACTACCCATTCTGACAGAGCCAAAGAGTCATGTTGTTTTGGAAATCAAGATTCAATTTCAGCACAACCACCTGAACTTGTCCAAACTTCAGATCCCATTGACATTTTGGCAAGTTATCCTTTTCCTGAAATTGAACTGAGCATGAATATGATCCTGAACTTCCACTTGATGATTCAATTCTACTTCCTGATTCAATTATGACTCCGGTGTCTTCACCTGATTTCACTCCTTTTCCCGAGTCAGTATTGGATCCAGTGCCTATCCATTGTGAAATTGAATCACCAATCTCTTATGATGAACATATTGAACTTGACCAATTTCATACTTTTGAAAGTCCATTTGATAAATTGGTAAGTTCTCATTTTTGTGGAATTGAACTAAATGAGGAATGTGACTTTGATTCTCCAATTTGTGATCTTGTTCAAATTCCTGAATCACTATTGACTCCTATTTTGTTACCCAATTTGAGCAACATTTTAGAGTCAGTTTTGATTCCCATACATGTCATTCCTGAACTTGAATCACCACTCTTAGAAAGTCACATCCATCATGGGGAAATGAATGTGGACCTGAGCTTCATCTTCTTGATTTGGACCGACTTCCTGAACCGATCTCGACTCCTGAACCTTTACTTGACTTGAGTCATTTTTCTGAGTCGATATTAGTTCCTGTGCTTCCTGAGTCCAAATCAATCATTCCATTCTGGGACAAGGGCTTTGAAAAATTTGACTCCGAAATTATTTTGAAAATTTGGAAATTAGATAGGGTAAAATTTTTAATAAAATTATAAATGCATACATCTTTTTAGTGGGTTGTATCATGGAGGTTTCTGGTGGGTTCCTTCGGACTCCACGCAAGAATGATTGGGTCGCATTTCGTGGACCAATCAGGCCGCCACCGGAACCACCACCTTGAGGTATTTTTTTCCTTCCCTCTCTATTTGTTTCATGCATATATACATCACGATGCATTGAGGACAATACATGAAATAAGTGTGGGGGAGGGTTTACTAACATAGAGTTTTAGATTTTCTTTCTTTTACACTTCTTTTAGGATACTTTTCAAATCTTCCTTTTGTATAAGAATTTTCTCTTTCTTTAAAAACTTTTTGATATAAGAGACAAAGTTTTGATCTATTTTTAAGAAATTAAGATGATCTTAGAAATTAAGGAAGCCTTAATTGTGACATCTTAAACCTAGTTGAAATAATGGATCTTGTTTAAAATTATAGGTTAAGTATAAAATTGGGGAGATAATTTTATCTTGAATTTTTTGCCTTAGATAGTATGCACTTCACACTTACACAATTTTTGGGATGGAAACAAAGACCTAAAATGCCATAAAGCAAATAAAAAGAAAAAAATATATATGTAAATAAAACATCACTTATTAAGCTGGATAATTATGCCTCAAGAAGCATGATTATTCACGCCTAACGGTGATCAAAAGAAACAATAATCCCCTTAGTTTTGTGGCCTTGTTTACTTGAGTCCTTAAACCCGAGGGATGTTTTCTCATCTGGTGCCCTAAAACATCTGGTCTGGGAGTCATCGGTTATAGGCTCGCTACATGGGTGAACTAGAAAGCCTAAGAAAACTAAGGGAAGAAAAAAGAAAAAAAAAAGAAAAAAGAAAAAAAGAAGAAAAAGAAAAGAATATATATAAATAAATGGCTAGATGGTTAGAGTTGAAATCCCAGAAAACTTCACTATCACAATGTGCATATTATCTAGGTTTTATGAAAGATAAAATATTCAATCCAATTTTGAATTCTTACCTTAATTGAAGACAAGATCTTGAATAGAGACTGAGTTTAAGGAAGATTGATTTGTGGTGGACTTATGACCTTAGATCACTTATATTTTTGCAAAAATATTTTGAAAACTTCTATCTTTCAAAATGTGTTTTCAAAATACTAACATTTGTCTTCTTTCTTTATGGATTTTGTGGGTGCAATCCGCTGAAAACCCTCAGGAGACAACACTCCTCCTCTAGGGTAACCTAGAGGTTTAACGGCTTGTTGCACACGCTCAGTGCAATCGCGTCACCTGCGAAAGTGGTGTAATAACCCTTATAGTATAGTTTTTTTCTTTTCTTATTTTGCTCGGGACGAGCAAAAGAATAAGTGTGGGGGTGTGATTAGTCTACAATTCTGCATTATTATGTCGCATTCTCTCACAGATTTATGAATAAATTGTCGGTCTAAATCGTGTTTTTGGTCTTAATTGCAGGTAGATCCAAAGTCCAAGGGCAAAGGTGCAATAAGAGCTTAATTAGACCCAATTAAGGGTAATTAAATCCGCATTACTTGGAGGCCAAACAAGGGATTATCTAGAAGATTCATTGAACCTAGCCTCTTGCGCACATCAGACGAATCTGCGGTCGAAATTACCGAACTGGATATACCACGAAGCGTCTCGAAGCCAGACGGAGCCACGGACAAAAACCAGGGACCAGAGTCCCTGGTATTGCTGCGGATCCGCGGCAATCCTTGCGGATCCGCGGCAAAGTTAGGGAGCCACGCGTCATTTTCGACGCGTGGCCCCGTCTCGTCTTCTGGAGTCTTCTTCTGCCTATAAATAGACCCACAGAGGGCCAAAACGCAAGCAGTCTTCGTTTTTAGGAGTAGATCCAGATTTTAGTGTAGTGTAGGTGAGTGTTCTTCATTTCTTGTATTTTCTTTTCTTTTTAGATCATTGTAGTAGGGCTGAGTGATTCATAGAGAGAGAGATTGAGAGGGATTGATGTAATAGAGAGTGACACTCTATGTAAAGGTGCCTCCTTTCTCCTCCATTGTAATCTCCTTCACCTTCTAACATGATTTCTTTCTAGTTTTTCTTCTCATGGCAATCTAACTACTAACCACTAACCATCTAACCACTTACTTGATAATCCACATGAATCAGGTTGTCTCTACAAGGCCTTGTTCTTGCAAGAGCCATTGATGGCCAAAGATGATGGGTTCTAACATCTAACTTGCTAACTTGCTAACTTGCTAACCAGCAAACTCTCTTTTATTTCATGCTCTTTTTTTCATGCTAGTAGTGTAATGAGTGATGCTTGTATTAGCTTGTTCTTGATGCAATGTTTTGAATGTGATGAACCATCCATGAGCCATGCTTTGTACCGTCTCTTGGAGCCAAGGATTGTGATGGCCAAGGATCAAAATGTGAGGCAACTATCTCGAAGAGGTTAGCATGGTTAGTGGAGCATTTAGTAGTTAGTAGCCATGAGTTTTCTTTTAGCTTGATTTAGAAATCATTTTCAAGTTTCTTTTGATCATTTCCATCATTGTTTTCACCGTCTTCTTAGTTCACCTTAGTTCCATTTCCTTTTCTATTTGTTTTCCAACCACTTTCTATTTTGTTTTCACTTCGACGTTTTCATCGCTCTCCTCACCTACCACATGCTTGTTTTCCTTTTCTTTTTTTTTCACTTTCTTTTTCATTCTTTCAACAAGAAGAAGTGTTAACAACTGACGTGAATAGAGACTGTTAATGCTTCTATCGCCTCCCTTCCTGTGGATACGACCCGTTGAGCCAATGCTATAACGAAAGTATCGAGGGTACATTAGCACATTCGAGCTTTTCATTGATTTTACATAATACACACTTTTGAGTGCTAGTTTCCACCCCGATCATAGTGTGAGCATGTGAATTTTTAGCATGAGAGGTGTGCTTTTTGGAAAATTTTTCTTCAAGTTCCTTGGTGTTAAAAGCACAATCTTTCAAACTTTTTCAAAATCAACCATTTTAGTTTTTAGAGAGGAAATTTCTTTTTCATCAACAATAGGAGATTTTCCTTTACAAGAAACCTTGTAGGCATTAAACTCATTTTGAATAGAAATAAGATTAGAAGAATATCATCCTTTTCTTTAGAAACCATAGCAAGTTGATTTTTGAGAATGCAACTTCTTTTTTGCAATTTATAACATTCAATCTTCTTATTATCATAAGTTTCGGAAAGTTCAACAAAGGCATGAGCAAGAACTTCCTTACTTAATTCATCATCTTCATCATCAAGAGGTTGAGGGTTACCTTTGGTGTGTTTGCCATGAAACATATTCGCTACATCTGCCTCTTCCTCGGACTCGCTTTCCGAATCCCAAGTTGCCTGTATGCTTTCTTTTCTTCCGATTTCTTTGGCTTGAAGGAGGAGGTCATCTTCTTCTTGAACTCCGGGCAATCCGCCATGATGTGTCCGGGCTTTCGGCAATTGTAGCATATGATTTTCCTCTCCTCTTTGCCTTCAAATTTCCTTCGGAAGTTAAGCTTGTTCCTCCGGTACATTCTCTTCACATTGCGAATAAGTAGTGATAGCTCCTCATCTTCTTTCTTCATCTTCTTCATCGTCTTCAAGAGTGGATGAAGACTTGAAGGCCAAGGATTTCTTCTTTAGTGGAGCGGCCTCTTCTCTTGCTTTCTTTTCCATCTCATGGGTCTTTAAGTTCCCAATGAGACTAATGAGGTCCATCTCATCCTTGTCGTTTAATTCCTTCAAGGTGGTGGCCTTTATCTCCATGATGTAGGAAGAGCCCGAATCACTTTCGCACCTTTTGATCATTGGAAATCTCATCACCTAAAGAAGAAAGACCATTGGTGATTTTAGTAAATCGAGTAATCATACAATCAATAGATTCATCATCAATCATTTTAAAGACTCATATTGGGACCTCAAGAGATCTACTTAGCTCTCTTGACTTGTGAAGTCCCTTCGTGTGTGACCAATTGTTGCCAAATCTCATAGGCGGATTGGCAATGAATTACCCGTGTAAGGTCATCCTCATTCAAGGCGGTTAAGAGGGAATTTTGGGCCTTTTGAGTTAGCCTCATATTCTCTAAAGTTGAAGTCGGTCCATGTGCTCCATCACTATCGGGTGCAACATAGGTTTGGTCAAGAGATTTAGCCACTAAGCTACCTAAGGATTGCAAAAAGATAGTCATCCTAACCTTCCAAATAAGGAAGTTGAGTCCATCAATTTAGGAGGGGTTTTGATGTTATCG
>JAVJIF010015942.1:0-119314 GCA_038442645.1 Agave tequilana
CGCAACTAGTTAAATGGAAAACTTGTTAACTAGCACGAAATCCTTCAAGCAAGGAATAAAACAAAAAATGAAATTCACATGATAATCATCACTCTAACCAATAAAGCATACCTCATGAGAAACAAACATGAGCAATAGATATGAGTGTACATAATATGTGAAGATCATAATCATGAAGAATATTTCATTAAGCTCAATTATTCCTTAAAACATAATTCCATCAAAAAACATGAAAAATCATATAAAACTACTTATTTAATCTTCAAGGCATATGTATGTCTAATACAAGCTAAATATACATACATATCCAAAACTCAACGAGTCCACTAAATGTATATGCTTAAGGCACGTGGCTCAAAAAGATGTATATGTATAAGATTAGTTTGAACTAGATAGACATATACATGAAGTTAAACATAAATACATGAAACATGAAAAACTAAATTTCATCTAAAAACCAATTTCATTTCAAGGTATAGGTATGAATTGTCAAACATGAAGTATACATACATATCCCTAAACCCAATTGAGTCCAAATATAGATTTACATGAAAGGCAAATGACTCAAGGGGTATACATGTTATCTTAAAGTTTGGCAATACAAACATATACATGAAGTGAAACACACAATCATAAAACAAATTCAAAAATGGAATACAAGTTTGAAATGTATGAATCATCAAAACTAGACTATACTAGCACATCTAATGGGTTCAAATAAGCATTCAATTCCACTATATATAGATTTATTTGTAGCCCACTCTATGTACAAGTATATAACTAGTCTTAATGAAAACTAACACTTAAACATGTAATCAAGTCATTGAGCATCAAAACAAACACGAATACCATATTTCAAACTAAAACACATACAAAATTCATCAAAATTCTTTTATTTGAATTTAAGCTACATATACATGCAAATGGTATAACAAGTGTAAATGAATGAATCATCAAAACAAGCTTATACGTGTGCATATAGTGAATACAAATGATCATGAAGTTCAATTGCATATAAACAAATGTAACTCACTATTTGCACATGTATAACACAAGTTTTGACAAAATCTACATTAAACATGTCATAACCACAGGGAGCATCAAACAAGCTAGAAATCAACATCATAAGAACTAAAACATGATTACTATGTAAATTCACATGTATTAGATTCATGATGTACATTATAGCTAAACAAACGGTGAGAACACTAAATATGAATCAAATAAGCATGTGTGTCTCAAATACTATACATGTATGTCAAGGATCTAATAATCATGGCATTTACATACTAATCCTAGACATCAAAAACATGCTATAATCAAAGATGAAATATAAAGCATGTAAACAAATAATAAGGAGTTAGGAATTGTTACCAAAACTTAGAAGGCAACCTCCTTGTCTCCAAAACTTGGTGGTCCACTCCACCAACCTTCCCTTGAAAGTGATGCATCCATTTGATTTCCTTTAAGTCCGGAACGCATCCACTCCAAGGTGACATTACTCTCACGTCATGTGAGAGCCCACACCTACATCAAAAACTTTAGGGGTGGTGGTCTTTGGTACCCATACTCTTTTGGGTCCATGGGGGTTAGTCCCTTCTCTAACCCAAACAATTTCTTTGCTAAATTATCAATATTTAATCTATCAAAACAAAATTTAGTAAGGTGGCCCTTACGTCCACAATGTGTACATGTGTACACATGAGCATACATATGGTGATGGGTGTGTCCGTGAGGAGCATGTGTATGCCGTGATGGGTGTGCATGCATAAAGGATGGAACTTGTTTCTTTCGAACCAAGGTTTCCAACCGTGAGTGGTTCAGGCACATTGGCTCATAGTGGAGCCCAAACAATCTACTCTCTTCTTTAGCATACAAATATCATCATTAATCCTAGAAGAAGAGGTACATGCATTAGGTAGTCTAGATGAAGAGGCTACACTAGCATGGCAAACATGTGCATCCATTTTATTTTGCAAAACAATATTTTTCTTTAAACACACATCTAAATCATTTGTAATGGAAATAATTTTATTTTTCAAATCAACATTCTCTTTTAAAATAAAATCAACTTTTGAAGACAAGTTATCATTTTTCTTCAAAAGAGCATGGCAATTATTTTTATTTTTCAAAACTCATTTTCTTTAAGTGCAAGTTCTAATTGAGATCTTAATGAATCCCTTTCATTATAGACCTCAACTTTCTCTTACAAAACACAATCAAGTCTAGCATGCAAATTTTTATTTTCTTGTTCAATTCCTAGACTCTTCGTTTTCAACAAATTATATTTTTCTATCAATTTTTCACAAACAATGGAAAGTTCTTCATTCAAGGCATGGGGATCAACATAATCATTTGAAGAACTAGCACAATCATTACTATCTAGTTGAGATTCCGAATGTACCTCAAGGGAGTCATTCCCTTGGACCATATAGCATTGTTGTGGCTCGATTCTCCGCTAGATTCCTCTTCTTGGATTGGCAATTGAAACTTGGAGGTGGTGGTTGTTATCAACTTGTTCCACACTGCAAAGCGGAATCAAGATTAGAAACCATAAAAGATAGTCTTTAGGTAAAGTGCTTCTAATGGCCTCTAGGGCTTGTGCATTGGCCCCTATATGATTTGCAATCACCAAGATAACTTCTCTTGGTGGCCGCAAGGAAAACATGCAAACCTAGGCTAGTCTTTAGGTACATGGACATCCTATACTTCCAAACATCAATGTTGGAAGGGTCAAAGCTAGGAGGGGTCTGAAGTCCATGGTAAACTATATATGAATGTGCAAACAAACAAATACAAATGAGATTAGCAAGCAATGGATCTCTCCTAGGATGTTAAGCCTAAGTATTAGGAGCACTAGCTCTGATACCAATTGAAAAATACCTAGAGGGGGGGTGAATAGGTGTAAATGCTAATCTAGAAAACTAATTGCAAAACTAAGTGCGCTAAATGCGAAAGCTAATGTAAATTATGCACAAACTAATACAATACAACAAGTGTAGCCGAATTCCCCCTTGCGAGGCTCTGGACTAACTCCCCTTGATTCCCCTTTAAATGGGTTGAGGTGCTATGTGAAGCTCTTGTTGGATGAGTATAAGTTAGGCACACACACACAAGCAATCCAAGCAATGTGCACACACAATCAAGCCAAGCAATCAGGGATATAGCAATATGAAATAATGCAAGGCAACACAAGCAATAAGATATGGCAATATGAATTATGCTCAACACAAGCAAATATGATATGATGATGAGTATGATGCTTTGCACAATTATAAGAGAGAGAGTTAGAGAGACAATGGATCAAAACGCAAACACCAAGATTTGTTTCGAGGTTCGAGCACCTTGCTCTACATCCCCGCCTACACCACCGTGTAGGATTTCACTATCTCAACTCCCACCGAGGGAACCTCTACGAAGAGGATTTCTTACAACTCTAGGAGTACCAAACTCCTCTCTCAAACAACAACCTCCTCACAACCGAGGGGTTAGGCCCGTAGCCAATACAACAACCAATCCACACACCTCTACCTAAGAGGCTCACAACCAAACTCTATCACCTCTACCTAAGAGGGATCCAAACCAACAACCCAATACAACAATCTCCACCTCTACCAAAGAGGGAGCAACTCAAGAAATCAAGGGTTTACAACATGGTATATTTCAACCACAAACCTCTTTCCTTTTCTTCTTTTTCCACAAAACAAAGATCCTAATAGTTTAGGATAGAAGATAGCTCAAGTGTGGAAAACAAGTGTTTTTGGAAACAAGCAACAAAGAAAAATCTTTGGAAAAATACTTGCAATATGATAGAATTGAAGATCTAAGCAAAAATCCCAAAACCTATTTTTTTTTTGATTTTCCAAAAACCCTAAAACAATAAAGATGAGAAGTTTTTGCACTTAAAACTCTTTTGAAAACTCTTTTAAACACTTCAGAAAACTGAAAATTTTTCTCTTAAAAAACTTGGCTAAAATCCCCAAAGAGATGGGGTTTATATAGCCCCTATACAAAACTAGCCGTTAGGCTGAGTTGGCAGTCTGACAGACTGCCGGTCGACCGTCCGGTCGACCGCCAACGGTCAGAATTATGACCGTTGGGCAACTGCGGTCGACCGGCCCGGTCGACCGATAAAACCCGAGAGCAGAGCTCTCAAATCGGTCGACCGTCCCGGTCGACCGTGTCTGTGCCTAACAGACGTGCACGTCTGTGCACGTCGGTCGACCGGAACGGTCGATCGACCCTAGGTGCGGTCGACCGTCACGGTCGACCGACCAGCCTGTCAGCACAAAACAAGGTCAGAAAATTTTGGAAAAATATTTTATAAAAACTTTTTATCATTTCTGAAAATTCCATAAAACTTGTTTTATCATTTTATGTAAAACATAAACATGTGATAAAAATTTCAAGACAATATATCAACATATCAATTCATTTTTGTGTCTTGCAAATTTTATCAAAAACAAAACCTTGTATTTTGTCAAACTTGATTTTTCCAAAACATGAATAGGATAGTCAAAATAAGTTTGTCTAGCAAGTTTAAAGCATGTATGTATATCTAGAACATATCTAATATACATAGGTATAAAGTAAACTTGTTTTGATCTATTATTCATGAAAACTCATATCGGTTAAACTAAAAACCGAAAAACCAATATCCAAACATGTGTGTGTTTTGTGTTCACTTGAGCATATCAACTAAACTAAGCTTTACAAATATGGATCTAAAATACAAACTCTAAACTAGATACCTAAGTCTTCTTGTCGATCTTCCATCTTCAAGTAGACTTGGTCCAAACTCCGTGATTCTCCAAGTGCAAAGGTATGATCTTTAAGCTTTGGCACCGGAATCATCATGATTAGCTTCTAATCATCTTGTTGAAGCTAATCACCAACTAATATCCTGTTAATGATCTGAAACTTAGAAACACAAGAATATTAGTAAACATAACTACATGAGTGTTGATCATCATCAAAACTAGAGTGGAAAGCCATTGGGCCAACAAAAACTGGTCTCAGCTTGTCTGCCACTTGTCTTTTGTAAATGTCAACAAGTTAGACATTGTTCAGGCCAGTCAGAAATCTTGTCTGTTTTAGAGTGTCAACAAGACCCCCTTCAAAGTTTTCGTAAGTCTATAATAGAATGCTTCAGACTTTAAAATATTTTGAATTATTTTGATTGATGGTATGTGAAGTACGAACGTCGTCATAGTGGTTGAGTTTAGCTTCGCTTTCAATTCTGCTTCGAGATTAGAATAAGTTCGCCGAGGAATCATGCAGATTCGCTACTCTGGGTACTTCGCGTCTGGGTGGCTTCTAGTTCAAGCCTCCTGGAGTAGATTCGCTTCAAATTGGTCTTGGAACGTCGTTCCTTTCCCGAGGCCAACTGCTTTTCGCGCTAATTTCGAGAAGGATTGCCCCTTTTTTGAGGTTAGAATAACCTCTCTTGCATTAACGAGGAAGATCATTACTTCCACGTGCATTTCCGAGGGAGACTATTCCCTTTCTCAAGCTCAGTAAATGCCTTAAATTCTCTCGCGCTTACAAGCTTGATGCAGCGGCGGTGCAATCAGGCCTATAAATAGGATACTTTAGGTCCTCTGCAGAGAAGTAATCTGTTCATGATATCTCCTGGTTGTTCAGAGAAGTAAACTCAGATCTCTGAAATAGTGGGGATGCCCACTCTGGTCATTAACCGGCCAAGACTGATGACTCTCGGTCATCCAGAGACTCTACCAATGGACAAATGACTTTAGGGAGTTTATCTCCCTTAATTAAGCTTTATCAGCTGGCTCAGGGATTGACTTCTCTTATTCTTCATTTTGTATCTGACTGATTTGGATCTGTTGAATCTGCCTGTTAAATTCGCCACATAGGCAAGAATTGGGACTTAGTCTCTTCAAGGTTGAGCTAGTCTTGCCATATAGGTGGGGTCAAGACTGCGTCCTTCTAGATCAGTCTGGCTTAGCTATATAGGCGAGGCTAGGACTTAGCTCTTTTTGACGTTCCTTCCATATAACTGTCGTAGGCGGAGCTAAGACTTGGCTTACGCTGAGCTAGCCCATCATCACTATGCAAGCGAGGCTATCCTCTACTTAACTGAAATCCATCCTTAAAGTGCAACTGGATCGGATATAAATTGCTTCGCCTAAAGAATTTGACTTAGGTTTCACTTTTGCAGTTTTTTCTTTGATTTTCTGCTAACTTGTTTCCAGTTTTTATTGCAGTGAACTATGCTCACCCGTCTTTCATCTTAATGAAAGAGACCAGAAACTTGTCTCTTGATTTTCAAGTTGAAACTTTAGCCATAAACAGGAGGACAAACTGGGGCAGCTGATGCGTGTTCGCAAAAGATTGGTAGTCGCTTATCCGAGATGATCCACTTCGGGCAAGCGGACGTCACCTGTAAGGTCTCGGATCCTTCCCTTACCAATTTTCATTAAAGAAGATATAACTTCTTGATGACAAAATTTACCATTATGCGAGGGATTAGACCTTGTGCAGGAGGAAGGCCTTTCGTGTCCAGTCAATTTGGCTTGAAAGTTGATAGGACCACTTGTATGCCTTTGGAGCAATGATTCTGTTGCATGAAAGACAACATTGTGTAGTAGTATCAATGTATCTTCCCTTTTGAATCAATAAAAATCTATCTTCTGCTGTTTATCTGCTTTATTTTCTCCTTTTTGACTTGAGAACACCTGAAGTGGACCAACTTAGACAAGTCTTTTCCCTATGAGGAAATGAGAACTCTTAGCCGAGCTAAGCTTCCGGCGAAGCTGAAGACAGATTTTCAAATAGGTCAGGAGCCAGTTTTTGCGAAGCTAGAGATGTGCTTTCGGCGGAGCTAAGGTACATTTCTTAGCGAAGTTATTCAAGCGTCGTGCTAAGTCAACACTGGACTCACGGCGGAGTTAGCCCTTAGTGGAGCTGAAGTAACACTTCTTGGGAAGGCGCTTTAGGCGCCGTTTTAAATTAATTTGAAGCGACTGCCTGTGCTCCTTTCGAGGAGGCAACATTTAGGCAATCATCAGCCTATAAAAGCCTGATCAGGCTGAAAGAGAAGGCATCACTTCTCTTTGAATTTTTAGAGAACTCTGACTCTCTTGTTCTTCTTCTTCTTCCTCCTTCGTTTGAGAATTTAAGAACTTCTTCAGTTTCCGATGGCTCCCAAAAGACGATCATGAAAAGTGGCAGCAATCTCTACGACGGAGGGTCCTCCTCCTCCTCCGGTCATCGAATGACCTATCGCGGGTAAGGATCTTTCCCTTTTGTTCAGGGATTTTCATCTCTTCTTGAAGCCAATCTTTCAGCTATCTCATACTGAATCTAGAACGATCCATAGTGATCTAGCGATCTCAGGGAGTTTAAATCCCTTAATTTCCCTTGATTTCTTGACTGGGAATCTTAGAACCGAAGGGTCTCTTCTTCAAGCTTCCAGGCGAAGCTATCCCTTAGGCGGTTCACATCCTGTTGAATGATAGGATGCGAAGCTAACCTTTGGAGCACAACTGAAAAGAACCATAATACCCTTAAATAATTTTTAAGTAGCAGTATTCTTCTGGCGAAGTTAGTTCTTAGGGCTCCTTCGCATTGAGGCCAAGCTTTCAGAGCGAAGCTAATACTTAGATATTTTCCTGCGTCCTGCCTTCGTGTGGAGTGCGGAGTTAAGCTGCAGCTGCGAAGCTAAGCTTCGGGGCGAAGCTATTGTTAGGCCAGCTTCGCTCAGAGAGTGAAGCTATGCCTCAACAAAAATTACATTCTTATTTTAGCTCTTGTTTGGCTGATGAACTAATCATAATCTCTCTTTATTTTTGAAGTGCACTATACTCCTAGTCCTCTGAACAGTCTCTTTGGCATAGCCAGGGGACTAGATGGCAATGTCAGCGTGCAGTTTCAAGGGCAGGCTTCACTATTCAGTGAGCGAAACGCGCTCCTACTCGGGATGCACTTATTCATGCTGGGGATCAGCGCACCACGAGGAGTATCTTAACTACTGCTCCCCTTGAAGATTCTGACCGAAGAATCTATCGAAAGCCTGGCTTTATGTTTGGAGATGTAGTGCCAGACAATGATCACTAACTGCTAGCCGGAGAGGGGCAGTGGATTTTCAAATTGGATGGTGAGAAGTACTATCTCTCATCTAGCAAGCGGCGTTTTCCCTTGTCCTTCTTTCAATATGTGACGAGGGCTCGGAAGATGCAGTGGCAAGTGACTCGGATTACTGACTCTGTTCACATAGGGAAGTTGATAATTTCGTCCCCCGGTTACACAAGGGCGGGTCCTCCTCGCTGCATATTGGGTCTCCACCCTGGGAATGTACTTCCCGATATCCCAGTGGGAGAAAATCCCGCAGTGGCTCAGACCTTTGTAAATCAGTTCTTTAAGATTTGTGACAATTATCCGGCCACTGATTTCATGACCTCTGGGTGGATTCACCCTCCCAAGGCATGGTGGAGGGACTTGACTCTATATGTCCTTGATTATTTTGAGGAGGATCTGGAGAGGCTAGGACTTTATGAGGCCGTCAGGGTGACCTGTTATGGTATTCATATGAGCGTAGCGAACTTCTATGCCATCTCTGAGTTGTACTGCCCGGCTATAGGGACCTTCTTCACCCCTGTTGGCGAATTAAGCTTGGCTCTGCACGAGATGTGGGAAATCTCTACTCTGCCTTTGGGGTCTCTCCCGTATGAAGAATATTTTCCGTGCGAGGCGAAATTGACACTTCTGGAGAAGTAGGAGCCCGCCTCGTTTGAGACTTACCGGAATTGATGTGCCACCTCTACATTTGCTTCAGCATGCATGGAGCCATAAGGGAGCTTCATACATTTTGAAGAGCTGGGGAAATTATTTGTTCCCTGACCTGGAAGGTACTCCTGAAGCAGCTCATTGTGGAGTTGCAGATGAAGATATCTTTCATCGGATGCAAGAGCACTCTCAAGGGGATTAGATTCTGGAAGAAGATGACGGACCCTATGAGAAGGGTGATATTCTTCGGAGTTTCCACCACCAGGCTCGTCGATCGACGTCCCAGAAGGCACTTCTGGCTGGTTTTTCTAACGGTCTGCTTGAAGAGATGTGTGGTGGCCGTTTTCATCTGGCGATGTCATTCATCTGACTGTCTTATTGCCTGCCATTCGTCTAGTCCATGGTCGTTTTCTTGGACTTCTTCCAGTTATGGTATGTTGTATTCAAAGAGGCCTTCGTGGATTGACGGAGGTTTTCTGTAGGCCACCAGCAACGAAGCGGGGAAAAGGGGACTATCTTTCCTCGCGACGAACCAAAACCCAGAATAGGTTTGCCATATACTTATTTGATGGCCTGGTTCGCCCTTCACTGCCCTTCCATTATCCAGGCTGGAGAGGAGCCCCCAGAAGGTGTTCGCATGGCGCTTCTCCGTCGATTCGAGGGGTATCCGTGGTCAAAAACTTATATGGCTTCGGTCCGTAAGCTGCTGTGCCGTCATGACATTTATAACCTTTTTCGATGCTTCCCCTACATTCGCGATGCAGGCTACGGTGAAGTATTAAGGATGTAGGGGAGGGCAGACGCCATTGAGTCGGGGAGTCTTCGAATGGCTGGTTAATATCCGGTCATCCCACTTGTTGTACAGAAGCGGGGACACCTGTTACCTGGAGCCCTATGTTCCAAGTCAGTTTGCCCATTAGTTTAGACATGACTAACTGTATGTAGGAAATCCAAACAACAGTCTGGCCTTTATGGGGAGCCTCATCGATGGAGCTCGTGCCTGGCGGTTCTTCATTGTTGGCTGTACTAAGGCGCGACTGTGCATGCCGCTAAGGACTCCGAACCTTCTGACGACCCTGGGACTCTGCCAGTGGTATAAAACTTCGAACTCCACACCTACTGAATTTTCTATTAATTCCTTTGGTATGAAGTTAATCTCTCAGCGGCTGAAGCGAAAGGTCACTGAGAAGAGCGAGGGTAAGAGGGTCCACGTTCCAGGCCTCGGGGAATTCATTGCCGTTGATGATAGCAAAGCCTCGGATGCAGGAAGTCCTCACTTTGAAGCGGATATAGGTGTTGAGGCTCTAGCCGCTGCTTCTGGTGGGGTAGGCACGGCCCCCATGGAACATGTTGATGTGGAAGAAGTGGAGGAAGAAGATCCTGACGTCCACTTCAAGCGAAAGCGGGAAGGTGGATCTCGTAGAAGAGGGTAGTAAGAAGCCTCGTCGCTACGCTCCTACAGTTATTGCAGAGGGCGAATCATCTATAGTGTCTCGTCCTCCTGCTCCATTAATCCTTAGGTTGTCGGCTCCTAGGCAGACTGCTGGTAAAGATACTCCAGACCTGGGCATGATCAACTCTGTTCTTATAATACAGTCTTATGTGTTCCAGACAACTCATTGTTTACTTTATGATTCAGGAACTGAGGTGGTGAGAAGCCCGAGAGCTGAGACTGCCGAAGAATAGGGGAGCATTATGATCCCCTGTTTACTTAAAGAGAAGGCGATGAGGCTGGCTATTTCCCCGTCTCGGAAGAGTCTGGAGGTGATGCGGCCGATGTAGGTCCTTCAGGTGCTGGGACTTCAAAAGGAAGTCCCATAGCTTCTAACTCTTTTGGGTGGACCACGGAAGGTTCGGCAAGTGAAGGTGGGTCGACCATTCGTGTTGATTCTGCCAAAGATTTTCCAATGGAGCCTGCAGGGGCTGATGCAGCCGTCAAGACGATTAAGGCAACATCATCTTTTGGTAATGTTTTGACCTTTTGACTCCTGCTATTTATTATGCCTTACTTAAACAAAGTCTTGTACTTCCAGCTCTGAGTGCATCAATTTCAAGAGAGCCAACCCATCTTCCTGAGGGAACCAGGGGTGAAGCAAGTGCTTCAACCGTGGTAGATGTTGCTGAGTTGGATGCCTTGTATAACGGATTGCCCTCTTGTCAGCCTGAACCAGCCAGAGGAAATGATATTGAGGAAACGGTAGTCATGTAACCAACCTCACTTTCAACTATATCGGTGAGTGAGATGCCATCGATTTCGCCAGTGCCGCCTATCTTGCCAAGTGCGGAGCTGAAGGTGATTACCATTCTACTTCTCCAACATTGGTGGTTGAGCCAGCCCTCCCAGAAATAGTCACTAGTCCTACCTCAGTTGTGGCTGGTGCACTGGTCTCGATGAGGACTCCTCTGACATCACCGACGACCCCTCGTGTTGCTGCAGCCAGTACTTCTAGTATTTCCTCCATAGTTACGCCAGTGAAAACCAGTGGAAACTCTGTCTTCAGGGGCTGCTCGTTTGCCAGGAGTAATTGAGGCCGAGAACGAATTCGTGGCTGAGTTAGTCGACAGCTTTTATAAGAGCTTAAAGCGGTCCATTGCTTTGGTCTTGAAGGGCTCGACTACCTCATTCTATTCTTTAAAGGTGGTTCTCTCCCGAAGCATGATAGTATCCGAGACTTTTGGAGGGGATGACCAGGCCGCCACATTGGAGCTTCTGGTGGACAAACTCGAGAGGGATGTGGACGAATGGTGCCGTCTTAGCCATCAGATCTGGAGTCTTCAGTTAACGAACAGCTTGCGCATCTTGCTACTCAGATGCATAAAGCTTATCTCACTGCTCAAGAAGCTGCTAAGGCAATTTCTTCTGATTTGAAATCCTTAGAAACAAGAAAAGTAGAGCTCGGGGATGCCATAGACGCTTCTAGTAGTGCTCTTCTTGACGCTGAGGATAAAATCGAAAAGGCCAAGGAAATGATCAGGAAGGCTAATCTTCTTTTGTCTAAGGCTGAACCAGTGCGTCTTGAAGAGACTGCTCGGCTTGAGCAGCTTAAGGCCCAGAATGATGAAGTCTTGCGGCAGGAGTTAGCACAGAGGACAACCTTGATTGAAATTGAAGCTCGCTTAGCCGAGACGGCGAGCTTTAATGAGGCCGAGTTGAGGTCGCAGGCGCTTATCAGGGTTGCTGAAGAGAGGAAGACAAGGCTGACCACTCTTGAAGAACAGATCAAGTCCTATAAAGCGCCGTTATAACTTGTAATCTGTGCATTCATGTATCCCTCTTTCGGAATCAATAAAAAGCGATTTCATTTTGACCCCCTTTACATTTCCAACTTGTTTTATCTTTTGAATTCTCGCTTTCAAGTTGTATTGCAACCATTTAATTAGCGGTGATAAGCTGAGAGAATTAATCACACATTTGAGAAAATAGTCCTTACTGGACTAAAAGATGAAACTTGGCTATCTGCTGATTCAGAGGTCGCAATGACATAACCGATTAAGAAGCCACCAAGCTCAAAATTTTGTCATATGATAATAAAGAAATAGTCCTTGTCGGACTGAAAGATGAGACTTGGCTATCTGCCGGTTTAGAGGTCGCAATGACGTAACCGATTGAGAAGCCGCCAAGCTCAAAATTTGTCATATAATGACAAAAAAATAGTCCTTGCCGGACTAAAAGATGAGACTTGGCTATCTGTCAGTTCAGAGGTCACAATGACGTAACCGATTGAGAAGCCACCAAGCTCAAAATTTTGTCATATAATGACAAAGAAATAGTCCTTGCCGGACTGAAAGATGAGACCTGGCTATCTGCCGGTTCAGAGGTCGCAATGACATAACCGATTGAGAAGCCACCAAGTTCAGAAATAGTCCTTGCCGGACTTAAAGATGAGACTTGGCTATCTGTCGGTTCAGAGGTCGCAATGACGTAACCGATTGAGAAGCTACTATGCTCAAAATTTTGTCATATGATGATAAAGAAATAGTCCTTGCCGGACTGAAGGATGAGACTTGACTATCTGCCGGTTCAGAGTCGCAATGACGTAACCGATTGAGAAGCTACCAAGCTCAAGATTTTGTCATATGATGACAAAGAAATAGTCCTTGCTGGACTGAAGGATGAGACTTGGCTATCTGCCGGTTCAGAGGTTGCAATGACGTAACCGATTGAGAAGCCACCAAGCTCAAAATTTGGATGGGATTTGGAAGAAAATGTCAGAGGTATATTGTTAACGTGACAACTAGAGAAGTCCATTAAGGACTGAGTGGGACTCAGAAACTTGCTGGGGAGTTAGGAAATAAATTTCACAGAAGATCATATATCAGAGGTGTAATGTTAACGTGACAAAAGAACTTCATAGGAATTCGAAAAGTAATTTGTCAGAGGTGTAATGTTAACTTGACAAAAAGATATGCATGCTAGAGGTAAAGTGTTAAACATAGCATGAAAAGATCTCGTTTTTAACGAAAATCGAGGGGATCACTGTCATAGGTTTAATATTAACTTAACAGCGATATGGATGCCAGAGGTGTAGTGTTAAACATAGCATGGAAGGTCTCATTTTTATTGCGAAAATCGAGGGGATCACTGTCATAGGTTTAATGTTAACTTAACAGCGAAATGGATGCCAGAGGTGTAGTGTTAAACATAGCATGGAAAGATCTCATTTTCACTGAGAAAATCGAGGAGATCACTGTCATAGGTTTAATGTTAACTTAACAACGTAATGGAAGCCAGAGGTGTAGTGTTAAACATAGCATGAAAAGATCTCATTTTCACTGAGAAAATCGAGGAGATTATTGTCATAGGTTTAATGTTAACTTAACAGTAAAATGGATGCTAGAGGTGCAGTGTTAACTTGGCATGGAAAGATCTCGTTTCCACTGAGAAAATCGAGGAGATCACAGTCATAGGTTTAATGTTAACTTAACAGCGAAATGGATTTGCGGTATGAGCGATATTGGTTAGGAGAGTAGTATTAACTTGACCGAGAGATTCATTTACTATTAGAGGGTTTGAACATAGCAGCAATTCGAGTTTCTTTGTATGTGGTCTTACCATTCCATGGATGAGAATTGGTAAGTGATTTTGGAGAGAGAATCAAATGGGAACATGTCCCTTAAGATTTATAGCAAATCCTCAGCTGTCAACGGGTTTGATATGCCTTTACCAACTATCGTTTGAGTCGGGCTAGCCATGCTATTCCCCTCAGTATGATGAGTTGTCGAGGACTTATGTTGGGCTTAAATGCCAACATTTTCCTCTATCCTTAACCGTTGAAGTGTTGGGTCATTCGGTTGCTGTATTCGTAACCTTGATTCTTCTTTGAGACAACTACTGTACGATCGGCTCTATACTAGTTTACGGTCGTATGATCTCGTTTGGAGGAAAAGAGGGGCGCTCCTTCTACATATCTTGGATTCGAAGGTCTTGATCAGAGGTGTATGGTTAA
This sequence comes from Agave tequilana, assembly GCA_038442645.1. Classification (NCBI taxonomy): domain Eukaryota; kingdom Viridiplantae; phylum Streptophyta; class Magnoliopsida; order Asparagales; family Asparagaceae; genus Agave; species Agave tequilana. Next base: position 14,196 of record JAVJIF010015942.1, read on the forward strand.
CTTGATCATGAGAATGGTCCTTATCAAGGATAATACTTCTTTAAGAACTTGCCGTTGATCGGCATCATGAGTAAATCACCATCTGAAGTCATAAGGCGATATGCTCCGTTTGAATAGTCTGTTCCTATTTACAAATGGTCCCTCCCATTTGGACTAAAATTTGCCTTTAGTTTTGTGCGTCATGATCATTAGTCGCCTGACTGCTAAAACCAAATCTCCTTTCTGAAAGACTCTTTGTTTGACCTTCTTATTGAAGGCTTTTGAGATCCGAGCTTGATACAACTCAATTTGCTGCTGAGCTTGTAACCGCTTCTCATCTAGGGCTTCGAGCTCTTGAAGAGGCAACCGATCATTGTCCTCTGATGTGATTTTAGTGATCAGAATGACTCGTAATGACGGCATCTAGATTTCTAACGGTATGACTGCTTCACACCCGTATACCAGGAAAAAGCCGTATTGCCTGTCGGGGTCCGAACCGTGGTTCGGTAGGCCCAAAAACATTCACTAAGCTTCTCATTCCAATCTCGCTTGTTCGAGGAGACGAACTTTTTGAGTAACTTAATGATTGTCTTATTGAATGCTTCCGCCAAGCCATTAGCGGCGGGATTATAAGCAGTTGAAGCCACATACTGAATTCGGTATTTATCACAGAACCGATAGAATGCCTGGCTTGCAAATTGGGGACCATTATCATGGATGATCCGCTTAGGGACACCGAATCGATGGATGACATGGTGTTTGATGAAGTTAACCACGTTGGAAGTTTTGACTTCAACCAGTGGTATGGCTTCTGCCCACTTTGAAAAGTAATCAGTTATCGCAAGGATAACTTGTGTCCTTTTGTCGAAGAGGGGCTGATTGGCCCTACGACATCGATTCCCCATGCTTCAACTGGCCATGAAGCAACAGTTGGGTGGAGCAACTCCGGAGGCTGATGTATGAAGTCTGCATGAATTTCGCATGCTTTACACCTTCGCGCATACTGGATGGTGTCGGCTATCATGGTTGGCCAATAATATCCAAGCCTGTGCAATCTGTCTTTAAGTTTTGGACCTGGCTGATGAGTTTCCGCATATGCCATCGTGTGCTTCTTTAAGCACTTCCTGTGCCTCTGAATTAGAAAGGCAACGGAGGAGGACACCGTCATATGAACGACGGTAAAGTGTCTTAAGAGTTGGATCGTAGTAAAAACGGAGAGACCTTCGTCTGATAGATGCCGCTTCTTTAGGATTGTCTGGCAGCAGACCATATAGAGCATAGTCGATGAAAGAAAATCGCCAATCTCTCGGCTCGAGATCCGTCGAGATATTATAGACTTCTCTGGTTCTTAACATATGTTTAGAGCAGACAAGGTGTCGAGTCACCACCGTAAGGTGTTACTCGGTGTCACTGGCAAGGCTATTGTTATTCTAATGCAGCAAGAGCATCCGCCTTAGTATTTTGAGATCGAGATACGCGCCCGATGTAAAAGCCATCAAACAGATTAGCCATTTCGATGACTGCGTGATAATAAGGCACCAAATCCTTGTGACGGACCTCATATTTGCCTTTAACCTGATTGATAACCAATTTTGAATCGCCGTAAGCTTCAAGGTAGCATACCCCCATTCTGTAGGCAAGCTGAAGACCAATAAGTAGATCATTATATTCCGCCACATTGTTGGAACATGACTCTGTCAGAGAAAATGCCTAGGAAGGACGTGACTTTGCAAAGAGATAAACAACCCCCACGCCGGCAATGATCCTGCCTTTAGGACTTATTCGTGATGCTCCGTAGAAGAACATCTGTCAAACTTCATCTTCTGAAGTTACATTGGATTCGAAGACTTCATCTGGAATATCTTCATGAAGTTTTGAGTTTTCTGGAATCAGATAAGCAGCCAAGAACTCTGCAAGGGCCTGGCCTTTAACCGCCTTTTGAGGGATAAAGAGCATGTCGTATTGAGACAAAAGAAGCGCTTATTTAGCTAATCTTGAAGTCAATGATCCTGGCCTCGTCATGAGAAGACTCAAAGGATTCACTCCGGAAATGACATGTATCGTTTGGCCGACCAAATAATGTCATGTCTTCTGAACGGCAAAGACAAGAGCTAAGCACTCCTTCTCAATAGGTTTATGGCGAGATTCCGCCCCTATCAGAGTCCTGCTCAGATAATAAATTGCTTGTTCGTGACCATTGTCGTCTTTTTGAGAAAGCAGGGCACCAAGAGAATGGTCCATAACCTTCACATAAAGCACGAACGGTTTCTCTGATGTGGGAGCCACTAAGACTGGGGGTTTTGTGAGATATCCTCGCAAGCTTCCTGACAAGCTTGATCCCATACAAAGGAAACACCCTTTTTCATGAGTTGGGTGAATGGTTGACAGCGGCCTGAGAGATTTGCGATGAATCTTCTAATATAAGCCAGTCTACCTTGCAAGCCTCTAACCTCTTTGAGATTTCTCGGTAGATGCATACTCTGAATGGCTTTGACTTTATCTGGGTCAAGATGAATTCATTTTGATGTAACAATAAATCCAAAGAACTTGCCACTCGAAACTCCTAAGAAGGATTTTGTCGGATTCATGTTCAGCTAATGAACCCGCATTATGTCGAACATTGTTCTCAAGTCACGAAGATGGTCACTCTTATTGCGGCTTTTGACAGCAATGTCGTCGACATAGCATTCTACCGTTTTTCGAAGATGATCGTGAAAAATTGTGTTCATTGCCCGCTGATAGGTTGCTCTGGCGTTCTTTAGTCCGAAGGGCATCACAGTGTAACAGATACCCCAATGGTGTTTGAAACGAAGTATGCTTCTCGTCGTCGGGATACATCTTAATCTGATTGTACCCTGAAAAGCCGTCCATGAAAGACATTCTTTCGAATCCATAGGTAATGTCAATCATGACATCGGTGATGGGCAGTGGGAATTCGTCTTTAGGACAAGCTGTATTAAGATCACAGTAGTAGATGCAGATCCACATTTTCCCATTTTTCTTAAGGACGGGAATGATATTAGCAACCCAATCTGGATGCTGTTCTTCCCATATGAGGCCGCATGCAATGAGCTTATGGACTTCGACTTCAATAGCCTCCATAATGTTCGGACGAAACTGGCGTTGTTGCTGCTTAACTGGCTTGGCGTCGGGTTTGATATTTAGACGATGCATGGCTACTTGTGGATCAAGTCCGAGCATGTCTTCATAGTTCCATGCAAAAACATCTATATACTCTCTTATTAGTATAATTAATTCTTCTCTTTCTGTAAGTGATAAGCTTTCACTTCTAAAGATAGGCTTAAGGTGATCTTAACTACCCAAGTTGACTTGAATCACCTTGTCTTCAGTAGGTGGTTCACGCTGTTCGAATCGCTTTTCCCATTGGAGATCTAATTGCTGAGCTCATGATTCCTCATCAGTAGCTTCCACTGGCTCCAATTGACTGGTTGAAGTCATATTAACGGTGAGATTCTCGAACATCATTCCCACGCTGACATCTGAGTCCCACTCGGAGGAAGAGGCAGAATGTGATGGGATCGGTTTGTCATCCTTGGACTACACCGTTGCTGGTGGTGTGAGTGTAACATATCCCAACCCCCTGCGTGTGTTATCATAGTAATTTGCAGGTTTCCCTCTCGGCACAAAGTTGCGCAGCAAAGTACGTCTTCCTTTTCTGAAATTCAAGCCCTTCTCATGCTTCAGGTTGTACCCCATTTTCTTCATCATATCGTGCGCTGGTCGCGCATAATGGAAAAATTATGGGGTGTTTGAGTCTGAACTTGAATCTGAGACTGTGGACCCTCTTGGTTGGGCTTTATCGAATACTATTGGTACTGACCCTCTTTGGATGGAGGGATCACTAAAATGGCCCCTTCTATAGATTCCATCGGTGTACCGGATGTACTTGGTTTATGTAAAGGCATGTGCAGAGAGCTATCCGTAATGGATTCAAGCAATCCAACACTCACAGGATAATCAAAGAAAATATTATCATTAATTACCCATTCGCCCTCATCTTTAGAAAAAGTGTTACATTGGAGATTATTAGGATATGCTATAATCGGTTCATCAATCGAAATGGTTGGCATGTCGACTTCAGATTCTGAATCTGCCTCATTGCCACTATCATCAGCATTCGGCAATGATTATTTCGATGTTTCACCGGTCTCTTGATACAGGAGAGCGTCAGTAAAGTAATTTTCTACCCCTTTGAATGGTTGCTTCTCAGCAAAGACAGTTCGTACTGTTGCATCATCTTCATTATATTTGAAGTACTGGTGTAGAGTGGAGGGAACGATCCAGTTGGCATGGATCCACGGTCGTCCAAGTAACAAGTTGTATGACGTGTCGGCATTAATGACATAGCACATCACTTCTGACTTCAGACTCTCGATCCGACAACGGAGTCAAATTTTTCCAAGTGGATGACTACTTCCGACATTAAAACCCTATATTATCGTAGTGGTTGCAGACAACTTATATAGTGTTATACCGAGAACGTAGAGGAGCCTTTTGGGGATGATGCTGAGTGCAGACCCCGGATCAACCTGTACCCTTTCAATGCATGTTGAATCGATGTATACGGTGTAGTACAAAGGTCGATCGTGCTTGTTATCCTTAAGAAGCATATCTTCCGCTGTGAAGGTAATAGTAGGTACCTTTGATTGTACATGATGGCATTCAGGGCAAGAAGACTGAGCGTCATCGTTAGGGATTTCTGGCATATACGTCAGGAATGATTCTAATCAGCCAGTGCTTCTCTTGTCTCTTTTGAGAGATGAAGGAGCTTGTGTATGGTAATTCGAGCCGGGATATTAGCCAGCTGGGCCAATATGTCAAAATGAAAGGGTGTGTCAAGCCCTGGGCCTGAAGGCTTCTTCAGGACATGATCGAACCGGACTTCCTTGGCTTCTCCTTTCCCTTGGTTGGAACCAAAGCGGGTGCTGGTATTTGTACTGACATCGTCTACTGTTGTGTCTCGTCAGTAGCTTTCTCATACTGTTTTAAGTATGATTTTCTGGATCGAGTACCTGTTGGCTGAGGTACATCAGTCTGGGTCGTGCAAGCGTGTTTTTCTCCTTCAGAATCACTGAGAGAAGCTGATGTAAGATTGTCATCGTCTGGCAGGATGGAGATGACATTGCAAGATTTGCACTTCGTCTTGGACTTCTTTGAATCCCATTGTTCGTCTTGGACAAGGTCTGGGTGTATCCACATGATTTCCCCTATCTACAGTGTCAAGCGAATAAGACCCTTATTATTTTGAGTTTTAGCTGCAGGATGCTTGACTTCTAGCCGTGGTGCGGGGATTGGATAAGTCCCGTCAGGAATTGTGACCTTTGGGGTTGTAACCCTTGGTTTCCGATATACATATGTCATTACTGGTATCTGGTGATGATTTAATCATCTTGATAGTTGGATTGAGGTCATTTCAGCTCAAAATATCATTTTCCATTATTTTGAATTTTTCTGAATTTTTGGAATATTTTTGAGAATTATTGGAGAAGAATCTCATTCGGGGTCGATCGGTGTCACGGTCTGACTCTAGGATTTTTAATTAACAATCGGGAATAAATTTTGAAAATCTGACTTCACAACAATATTCAGGATGACATCTTCTATTTTTTAGAATTTTTGAGGATTTTCCTGAATTAATAGAGTTTAATCCAATAAAATAATGCATAAATGTTATTCAAAAAGAAAAAATGAAATTAAAATAAAAATTTAAAAAATAAAAAACTGGCATTTGTATCGTAACAAGTTTCAAACTCCATGTGCCCCACATGTGAAATGAATGCTCTAACCACATGACCACTTTGACATTTGTTCCTTTTGGGAGCCATTCTATTTGAACATTTTTCCCTTATCTCTACAATCAAAAATAAACTTTATTAATTGTTTCTTCTCAGATTCAAACCATGGCCACCACCCCCCATACTATAACACCAGACCGCTTTGCCACATTGGCGTGTGCACTAAAAACTCAAGTCCATTTATTTAAACCATGCTTTAACTCTCCCATTTTCCCCAACTTCCCCCACTCTCTCTAACTTCTCCTACACTTTCTCCCCCTCATTCTCACTCACACAAACTGAACCCACTACTCCTCTCACGTAGCCTAACTCTCAGGGGGGCTTAGGGTTGTGTGGTGCCTATAAAAGGGACATCTCATCATCTAAAGTCACTTGCAAAACTTCAATCTCTCTTTCTTTCTTCCACTACAATATCTCTCCCTCTTTCAAATTTGGCGAAATTCTGAAGTGCTGGACGAGGAGAAGAAGATTCAGACTGAGGGGAAGCGTTTCAGGTATTTTATTTTGCATTTTTGTAGAATTTAGTTCGTTGTGGCATTTCACCGAACATGTAGTATACGTTACATGTTAGCTTTAATTTCACCTTATGAAACGCATGCTAAAATCACAATAAAATTTTGTAGAACACCTAAGATATGCCTCCGAATTATCATGATTTTTAATTTATTTTTAAAAATTTATTTACAATTGAGAGAAAAAACTGGACTGTGCTGTGCACTGCACTGTGCACAGAACAATGCAGACCAGGCCAGGTCTGGCCTGGGCCAGACCAGACCTACCCTGGGTCTGGTCGAGCCAGGCCAGGCCCAGCCTGGCCTGGTTGGGCTCAGCCAGACCCGACTGGGTCTGGGCACAGATCCAGTCCGGGTCTGTTTTACAGACCCGGGTTCGGGTCCAATAAAAAAAAAGGAAAAAAAGAAGAAGAAAGAAAAAAAAAAAAGAAAAAGTAAAAGAAAAAGAAAAAGAAAAAGAAAAGGAATAAATAAAATAAAAATAAGTAGAAAAATAATTGTAGCATTTACTCTCGCAAACTAGACCAAAACCCATTACTGTAGCAACAGACCCGTAAGCATTTTATTTATTTTTATTGATTTTTAGTTTATTTTAATTCAAAAAATTCCAAAAAATTCACAGAAAATTCCAAAAAATTCACATAAAATCACAAACTAAATTTGAAACTCTATAAAATTATTTGATGTAATATTACTTAGAATAACATGAAATTAAATATTTTTGTAATTAATATTCAATGATAATTTATTTAAAAATGATCAATTAATTACTAAATAGCACAAAAAAATGAAATTCATAATTCAGTAATATGTAAATATTATACATCAATTTATTATTTTATGCATATATTTATCATGAAAATATATTTTTAAATAGTTGCTATAAATTTAGAAATTGAATTATTTGGAAAATTAACCAACTAAAATTATAATAAATAGTAAAAATTACTTTATTTTTTAACTTATCACTGAATAAGAATATATCAAGTCTCTAATTAATTCACGCAATATTTAGGCCACGAATTTTACCCAGAGTCGGTTGCAGTTACTAGAATTCAGACTCCAACGACATCAGGCAAGTGTACACGATTCTCCTCTCGTTGACTTTCTTATTGGTCTTATTATTGATCTTAATTTTGCCTCTAAAGTATAAATTCTGGTTATCATATCGCATGATCGTCAACACTATCTTATGATCATATTTACATATCAGCTTTTCTCTTCCGATTATATGACTAATTATTCTATTCTTAATATTATTACTGATACTGTCTCGTGATCATATTTTATTATCTTACATATCATGTTTGCATCTTATTCCTGTACATACATGCATCCAACTTAAATTGGCATGATTGCTTGTATGTGGTAGACTGATTTATTGACATGAAATTTATACTGATCATGATAAATACTTTGATCTGGATCTTGAGGTTAACTAGATAATAATGAAGAAAGATTGATAGTTAAAGATTGAATATCGATTGATATTGTAATCCTGATATTACTGAAAATTAATCAAGGAAATTGACTATTATATTTTGAGAAATTATTTGAGGATACTTGTTGGATTATGGACATATGATCAAGACCGACTTGTTATGACCTTTGTATTACATGTCACTGACATCGCCTGCACTGCTTTGCATACATCTGGTATCACTTGCACAACTATATATTTGTCACATGATATTGTCACTGTCTACATCGTCCCATGATTTTGATACACATTGAATTCACCATCTAATGCTAATATTCTTGGTACCGATTCATGCTCCTGTAATACTGAGTAACACACTATTTTGCATTTGCATTTATTAATAAAATTAATCAAGCTGGGATTATTGGGGGAGACTGTAGCAGGGGAAATCCAGGGAGGTGTGCTTGGAAGGGCGACCCTTATGGGTTTGGATGCCACACGTGATCTTGTTATTTATGCGCTATTGTTATTACATGTTACATGATACCTGAGTACAGTGAACTATTTCTCCCTGCTATCAGGACCACTAACGCATCACTTGTTTGATATGCAGTTGTCCTGTGGGATGGGGCACAGGATGGTTGCATTAGTTACAATAATAAAACATGATAGACATATGCACTTGCATCATATCCTTCATTATCTTCAGTGATCTAGTAGCTGACATGTATTTTTAAAATACTGACACTTGACTCATGTGACATGCATTATCTTGACAACATGACATTCCTGGACATACCATGTTATTTTATCTTGTGATCTTGAGTTTTTGGGATCTTGTGATTATGTTTCACGACATTTACTTGTCCAGGACGTCTCATGTCATTATATACATGTTACACCATGCATGCACGGTCTCCTTGTACATGATCTATCTTCCTAATTAATCCTGTTATTGTTATTACTTTCAATTCTCAATACTGCCTCTCCTACTTATTGTTACTACATTTTTATATTCTCTTTTATTGTTCTTTTCCTTCGTGTACTCTTGCTGGTCCGCTTCTGACGGACCTTTATATTATTTTTCAGTATTTAGATAAGGAAACTGGTATAGAGAGTTTTTCGTAGATCATATTCTGGTTTCGTTGTTCTCCGGTGAGTTCAGTTTTCTTCTTGACTTGTTTTATTCAGATATAGTGGATGATGCTGTTTATGATTCAGTTTTTCATATATGTGATTTTATCCCTGTGCTTGGGTGTATGTGCATATATGTGTGCTATCCTGCTTGTTATTGACAGCCTACGATACTCATGGAAGAGATTTCACTATTCGTGAGTATCTGGCTGGCCATCGTCACGTATCTGTATTCCGTATTTTGGGAAGCGGGGCGTGACAGGGGTTTTGCCGAACTCAAGGGTCACCATGTTTGCAGTGACTTTCTTTTGTTTTGACTTCAGTCTCAGGACTCCAGCGTCGACTAAAACTTGAATTCTGTCTTTGAGGATAAAGCACTTGTCGGTAGGATGATGGACCATCCTGTGAAAGAGACAATATTTGGGATCGTTTGTGCCTCCTATTTCATTAGGAGCCAAGCATCCGACAGCTTCAATTTATTCCCTTTGTGGAGTAGATGGAATATTGTGACCACCTGATCGTCTTTGAAGGAGTACTGTTTTGGAGGAAACTTAGACTCTGACTATTGAAGCCGCTCTTCTTGGCCTTCGACTGAACATCCCCTGATAATTCAATGGATATAGTCTCTTTCCCTTTGGCTTGAGAAGATTGTGCCATGTAGCCACGTCCTTTATTACTCATACCCCATTTGCCTTTAGGGGTGGATGGCTCGAACTTTTAGCCGACTTTTTGGCTATCTCAGCTTGCTCGACCAGTTCTTTTTGGGTATAGGCTTTGACAGCCCCCATGTGAACTTCTACTTGGTCTAAGAAATTGTGTTTGCACGTCTGTAAGAGCATAGGTAATGGCATCCCTGCTGGGCACATCAGAGACAAGTTTCTGAACCACTCGATGTAGTCACGGATAGATTCACCCTTCTTCGTACGGTAAAAAGGAGTTTATCCATGGTTACCTCAGTATCGTCCTCATAGAAACGAGAAAGAAATCGGGTTTTCAGGTCGATCCAGGAATTGACAGAGCCCGAAGGAAGACTTCGAAACCAGTCGAATGCTACCCTTTTTAAGGTGCCAATGAATAGTCTAGCCATGATAGCATCATTGTCTATAACATTACCGGTCTGAGACCAGAAATAGTAGATGTGCTGGTTCGGCGAGTTTCTTACCATCGTACGTATGTAACGTTGGTGGTTTGAACTTTGGTGGGTATGGTACTGAATCCCATTCCAGCAGGTAAGGATATACTGCCCCTACTTTCTTTGATTCATCCCTCTGAGTTAGGGATGCGATTTGAGCTTGGATGCCTTCAAGAACTTCGGCGTCTAAAAAAGAAAAAAAATAGAGAAGAACTCTCCTTTGATTTCTCAGTCTTTGGTTGTTCATTGCTAAGATGTTCTTCCTCATCATGGTTACTCCCGGTATCATTGTTATTCTGGTTATTGAGGAGTTGAGCGAACATTTGTTGAATGTTGTCCAAAGCTTCTTGCTGGGTCTTTGAAGTTTGCTCCTGAGCTTCCAACCGTCAACGAAGGTCATCATTACCGTTATCAGCCATATTCACTGATACTTTATCCGTTCGTACCGAGCTGACTGTTGCCAAAGAGGCATACCCACTGTATTCGTCCTCTTCATCAGACCATTGGACTAATCCTTTCATTGGTTCTAGTGAGGTTACTGCAGTTGAGAAGATAGCTGTTCATAACTGTAGGGTATTGCAACCCTAGATCTAGTGTTCGGAAGACACCTTCTTCATGTACCAAGACTTCGTCCAGGCCTGGGCTAAAATTCGGATCTGGGAAACTTTAGGGAGTATCGTGGGACGCTCGTCTGCCCCTGCGCAGCTCTCGTCCCCTTCCGATCATGTTAACGGACGCAGAGGGAAGATCTCGCGATACACTCCTTTTGCGATATTTTACCAGAGCTTGCACTGACAGTTGATCAAAACTGATCGTCAGTATGGAGGAGTGGCGGGGATTGATCCTAACTGGCAATGGACTGGGTGACTGTCACCACTGACATCCCACTTGTTAACCACAGGAGGGAGAAGTTTGGAAAGACTCTGACTTCCGTTTGCTTGTAAAGAATTCCCGCAAGTCAGACCCGCCGGCCGGGCCTAAACGATCTAGCGCAGAGGCTCTGTTGGATTGCGCATAGAATGACGTCCTATTCTTTTTATCACTGCAGAGATAATTAGCACTAAATAGTGCTTTAGCCCTAACTTCGCGGCTAAGAACCTTGGGAATGTCCATGGGTGCTGAAGCTACATAAGCACCGCTATCAACACATAGGGACGATCCTTTAGGTCCGCTGTGAAGGACGAGCTTAGTGCTTGATGAATTAGGGAGCGAAGCACTCTGTGATGCTTTATCCGCTATGTTGCTGCGAAGGTGATTAGCCCAAGATAGAGCTTTGGCTCTAAATTTGTGGCTAAAAGCTTTGGAAATGCCTTTGGGCACTGAAGCTGCATAAGTACCGCTATCAGCACTTAGGGGCAACCCCTTAGCTTCACTGCGAAGAACGAGCTTTGTACTTGAAGAACCGGGAAACGAAGCACACTGTGGTGCTTTGGTTACAGCTTCGCGGCTGCGAACATCATACGTACCCTGAGGTACTGTGTTTTTTTAAGTACACCTAGAGGGGTGAATAGGTGTACGGCTAATCTAATGAACAAAATGCGGAAATTAAAACTAAATTGTAACACACTTAATGTAACCAACGAGTGTAACCGAAATCTCAGTGAAGGAAGGGCTCTGGACTAACTCCTCTTGATTCCTCTAAATATGAGTTGAGGTGCTATATGAAGCTCTCGTGGTTAAACACAAGTGAGGCACACACAAACAACACAAGCATGTATGATATGACAATATGAATAGATGCACAAAGTAATAGAGAGAGTTAGAGTCAATGGATCAAACGCAAACACCGAGATTTGTTTCGAGGTTCGAGCATAAAGCTCTATGTCCCCGCCTTCACACAGAAGGATTTTCAATTCACTAACTTGTCCACACAGGACTCCCACACAGGGAACCTCCACTGAGGATTTAGGTAATATAACCGGGAGTACACAACTCCTCTCTCAACCGAATACAATCTCTCACTAGAGGCAAGGCACAAAGCCACAACAAAATCCACCTCTCAATAGAGGGATATGCACTTAGCAATACAAAACAATCACCTCACACTTGAGGGATTCCAACACCAACTGCACCTCACACTAGAGGGAGCTAAACACAATCTCCACCTCTCACTAGAGGAAGCCAACCATAACTTCCACAATCACCTCACAATAGAGGGATACCAAATCAATCACCTCTCACTAGAGGGATATCACAATGAAGGAAGTTTATAACTTGGAGGTTACACAACAACAAACTAATTTTCCCACAAATAAAAGATCCTAATAGATAGGATAGCAAGATATGGCTCAAGTATGGAAAACAAAGTGTTTTGAACAAAGAAATCACTTGGGAAAATCTCCAAATAGATACAAAATTTTTAGACCAATAACAAATTCCCAAAAGACAATTTTTTTTGAAATAATAAACACTTTAAAAACAAATAGAGATTAAGAATTTTGAACCCAAAACTTTTGCTGAAAAACACTTGAAGAGTATGAAAATTTTCTCCTTAAAAATCTTACAGAGGAGAAAAATCTTACACAAAACTGGCCTCAAATGGGGTATTTATAACCCCCAAAGGAATTCTGCCTTTTGTCAGCTGACTAGGCCAATAATAGTCTTCGATTGACCGGCCAACGGCAAAATTTTTGACCGTTGAGCCTGCCGGTCGACCTCCCAGTCAACCGGGCTCTGAACCAGAGAGCAACGGCTCTCTGGCGGTCGACCGCCCGTCGACCGGAGCAACCCGAGAGTGGGTTGCCTTCAGTCGGTCGACCGCTCGGTCGACGCCAGCCAACTGATATGACCATGTGCATGTTTTGTGAACATCCGGTCGACCGTTCCGGTCGACCGCAAGGGCCTGGCAGACACAATTAGGGATCTGAAAACTAAGGTTTTTAATCATCAAATAAATCCCATAAATTCTCTAAAAATTCACCAAAATAGTTTCAGTATAATACTTTGATAAACAAACATGTGTGAAAAAATTCAACACATATTTTAAACTATTTGAACCATTTTTGTGTTATGAAAATTTTGTCGAAAATCAAAATCTGTATTAAAACTTGAATTTTTGAATTGAAAATTCGTTTTGTCCAAAACTCATCCAAATACAAAAACATGATATTGAAACAACACGAAGCATATAGTATATGGATATAATCCAATATACATGAAAGATATATATATATATATATATCAATATTTTTGACTTAAAATCTAAAAATATGTTTTGTTAAAATACCAAAACACCAAACTCATGAAATAGACTATCAACTAAGTTTGTTTAAATAGTTGAAGCATACATGTATATAGAACAAATCTAATATACATTAAACCATGTAAACTTATTGATTCTATCTATTCATGAAAACCAAGATCGGTTAAACTAAAAACCGAAAACCAAAACATGTGTGTGTATTGTGAATTTGAGCATATCATACTATCTAATCTTTGACAAATGGATCTAAAATATAAACTAAATTATGTACCGAAGTCTTCTTGTAGAGCTCCGTCTCCAAGTCGACTCAATCCAAACGTAATCCACCGAGCTTGACTCCAACGAGTGTTAGATATGAACTTTGACGCTCGGGCTCTTGAATCACCATATGAAAAACTCCAAAACACCTTTGTTGAAGCTAATCACCTACTAATATCTTGGTTAAGTATCTGAAACTAAACATCACAACATAACTACATGAGTTATCATCATCAAAACTGGAGTGGACAGCCTCTGGGCCAACAATCTCTCCTTTTTTTATAATGACAAAACTTATGAAGTTATATATGCATGGATTAAAGTTAAGCTTCAAAGAAGCTCCCCCTTAACTCATGCATATCAATAAACAATAAATATATGCAATGAATACTAAACATGGATATGCATCAACATGCATAAAAACAATGAAATGAACATGCTCTTGATACCAAACATGAAATAAACATGCTCTTGATACCAGACTTTTAAAATAAATTCCTTTCCCTTTTAAAATAAACATGTTCTTATATACTCTTTTGATACCAATAAAAATTTTAATAAAAAAACTTGAGCTTTTGATACCAATCAATAAAACAAAATTCTTGATACCAATTTGAAAGATAAAACAAAATAATTCCTTTCCCTTTTAAAATAAACATGTTCTTATATACTATTTTGATACCAATAAAAATTTCAATGAAAAAAACTTAAGCTCTTGATACCAATCAATAAAACAAAATTCTTGATACCAATTGGAAGATAATTACTAAAAGTTTTTGATACCAACAATAAAAAAATATCAATATGAAACAGCCTTACAAATAAAAAAATAAACAATAAACATGCATATTAAACAAAAACATGCATATAAACTCAAATACTTCTCCCCCTTTTTGTCAATCATCAACAAAGGGGTTAAAGAAAACAATATTCTCCCCCTTTTCTTTTAAACAAAAAAAATCAATGAGGGTGAAATCTAATCAAAACGTCATGGAAATAGGCAATTGATATCAATGAGGGGTGATGCCAATTGTGAAAAAAAATATCAATTTAGTGCATCATGATATCAATGAAATATACCAATTGAAAGTACATAATGTGGTACATAAAACAAATGTTTTAATATAAATTTAAATACCAATTGATACCAATTATAAGTAAATAAATCATTTTAAAGTATTTAAAAAATTTTGATATCAATAAAACATACCAATTATTAACATTGTTTTATTATTTTCTTTATTGTAAGTAAACTTATAGGTAATCTTGATACCAATATGTAAAGATTAGTACCAATTAAAAGTAATTTTTTTATTAAAAGCATAAGATACCAAAAATAATCAATATCATTTTTTAATCATATTTCAACATAAAGTGTGGGAGTAAAATATCAATTAAAGATGAAATATAAATTTTCTCCCCCTTTATGAAATACCAAATAAAATGATGCATAAGCTTTTATAAGATACCAATTGAAATATAATCAATTGAAATATAATAGTCATTTGAAATCAAGCTTAGCATAATCAAAATTTGTGCCCAAGGATATAGAGATATAGTAAGCACAAAAATCATATATATATGTATGAAAAAATGAATACCAATCGAAATTGATACTATTTGAAGTGTAAGCATACATATATAAAAATATATATGAGTATACGAAGAAAAAAATGTCAATAGTGATACCAATTGAAAAGATCCAATGATACCAATTGAAACACAATAAGATTAAGTGTATAACTCATATTACCTTCCACCCATTTCATGCACATGTTTAAAAGAATTTTCAATAATAAGCATACAAGGCATGGTCGCCCAACCAACCGCCCTTGAATGGTTATGGTTTTCAAAAATAGGTTTTAAAATATAGTATGTTTGAAAAAACTCTACCATAATGAAGAATAAGAACTAGTTTTAAGAAAAATTTGGAAACTAGTACGAAATCCTTCAACTAAGGAATAAAACAAAATTATATTCCATAAAACATGAAAATCACTAAACCAATGTCATTCAAAATCTATATAGCACATATAATACTCATGAAAAGAAAATCATGAGAAAATATCAAGAATATGAGTGTACAAGTTTTATGAAAGACAAGTAATAGAAATAGGCAATCAAATTCAAATACAAAATTCCTTAAAAATATTAAAACTAGAATTCCTTCAAGGTATATGTATGTCATGTACAAACTACCGTATACATACATATCTAAATATAAACGAGTCCACAAAGTATATGCATGAAGGCAAGTGGCTCAAGGATGTATATGTATAGCTAATAGTTTAGACACAATAGACATATACATGAAGTTAAACATAAACATGAAAACATGTACAAAATGGGAATACAAGTCAAATGCATGAATCATCAAAACTAGGCTATACTAGTACATCTAATGAGTACAAATGAGCGTTCAAGTACAAACATATAATAGTCTATTTGTAGCTCACTAGTTGTACAAGTATACATCCAAGTTTTAATGAAAACTAACATCTAAACATGTAATCAAAACATAAAGCATAGAAATCAAAATAAAAACACTCATAAACATATATATGATCATTATGTACATGCACATGCATAGATCTAGGACATACACATTAGTTAAACTAAAGTGAGAACACAAAGATATAAATTCATATAAAACATGAGTGTCTCAATTACTAATCATGTATATCACTATTCTAATAAACATGGCATATGGCATAATGAACATTAAAACATGACATGCTAGAAATCAACAATAAGATAAGCATGTAAACATAATGAGAGTTAGAGATTGTTACCAAAACCTATGATGGCAACTCTCCAATTCTCCAAAACAAGGTGGTCCTCTCCCACCAAACTCCCCTTGAAAGTGATGCATTCAAATTGTCCTCTTTAAGCTCGGAACGCATCAACCTCAAGGCACCATTGCTCTCACGTCATGCGAAAGCCCACACCTACATCAAATACAATAGGGGTGGTCTTTAGTACCCACACTCTTTTGGGTCCATGAGGGTTAGTTTCTTTCCTAACCCAAACAAACTTAGTTGCTAAATCTGAATCATGTATATGATCATAACAAAACTTAGCAAGGTGGCCTTACGTCCACAATGTATACAAGTGTACACATGAGCATACATAGTGTTGTGTACATGAACGTGCGAAGCATGTGTATGCCGTGGTTTGTGTGTATGCCTAAGAGGAACTTGTTTCTTTCGAAACATGGATTCCGACTGTGATTGGTTCAAGGCACAATGGCTCAAAGTGGAGTCTAAACATTCAACACTCTTCTTTAAATTATTTATATCATTTTCAATTATAGAAGAGGTGCATGCAATAGATAAGATAGATGAAGAAGCTACACTAGCATGGCAAATATGTGTACCTAAATCATTTTTCAAAGAAATGTTTTCATTAGACATCAAATCCAATTCCTTTGAAATAGAAACAATTTTCATTTTTAAAGAATCATTTTCTTTTAAAACAAAATCAACTTTTAAAGACAAGTTTTCATTTTTCTTCAAAATATTTCACAATCATTTTTATTTTTCAAAATTCATTTTCTTTTAGGGCAAGATCTAGTTGGAATTTAAGTGAGTCACGTTCGCTTGAAATCTCTTCCTTCTCTTGCAAAATCAAATCTAGTTTTGAACACAAACCTTACTTTCTTCTTTTAGTTCAAACTCTTCTTTTTCAAAAGATTATATTTTTTTAGCAATTTTTCACAAACAATTGATAGTTCTTCATTTAAAACATTTGGATCAACATAATCATTACTAGAAGAACTAGCATCATCATCATCTAATTGAGATTCCGAATATACCTCAAGGGAGTCATTCCCTTGGACCATATAGCATTGTTGCTCGGATTCTCCACTAGTTTCATTCTCCACAATGTTAGGCGTTTGTAGCTCGAAGGAGGTCAACGTGTTCCACACTGCAAAGGCGGAATCACAGTTAGAAACTAAGCACAAATATTTTTTATTAAGCGTGCTTCTAAGTGCCTCAAGGGCTTGTGCATTGGCCTCTATATGCTTGCTATCACCAAGATAGGATTTCTTAGTAGCGGTAAGGAAAACTTGCAAGCCTTGAGTTTTTAGATACATGGACATCCTAAATTTTCACACGTCAATATTGGAAACATCAAACATGGGAGGTGACAAGCAATCCATGAGTGTGTGTAAACAATATAATGTGCAAATGTAAATGATAGATTAGCTAACTAAGATCACACTCCTAGGTGGTTAAACCAAATATCAGGAGCGTAGGCTCTGATACCAATTTTAAGTACACCTAGAGGGGGGTGAATAGGTGTACGGCTAATCTAATAAACAAAATACGGAAATTAAAACTAAATTTTAACACACTTAATGTAACCAACGAGTGTAGCCGAATTCTCGGTGAAGGGCTCTGAACTAACTCCTCTTGATTCCTCTAAATATGAGTTGAGGTGCTATATGAAGCTCTCGTGGTTAAACACAAGTGAGGCACACACAAACAACACAAGTATGTATATGATATGGCAATATGAATAGATACACAAAGTAATAGAGAGAGTTAGAGTCAATTGATCAACGCAAATACCGAGATTTGTTTTGAGGTTCGAGCATAAAGCTCTACGTCCCCGCCTTCACACAGAAGGATTATCAATTCACTAACTTGTCCACACAAGACTCCCACACAGGGAACCTCCACTGAGGATTTAGGGCAATATAACTGGGAGTACACAACTCCTCTCTCAACCGAATACAATCTCTCACTAGAGGCAAGGCACAAAGCCACAACAAAATTTACCTCTCAATAGAGGGATAGGCACTTAGCCAATACAAAACAATCACCTCACACTTGAGGGATTTCAACACCAACTCCACCTCACACTAGAGGGAGCTAAACACAATCTCTACCTCTCACTAGAGAGAGTCAACCACAACTTCCACAATCACCTCACAATAGAGGGATACCAAATCAATCACCTCTCACTAGAGGGATATCACAATGAAGGAAGTTTACAACTTAGTGGTTATACAATCACAACCTAATTTTCCCACAAATAAAAGATCATAATAGATAGGATAGCAAGATATGGCTCAAGTATGGAAAACAAAGTGTTTTTGAACAAAGAAAATCACTTGGGAAAATCTCCAAATAAATATAAAATTTTTAGACCAAAAACAAATTCCCAAAAGACAATTTTCTTTGAAATAATAAACACTTTAAAAACAAATAGAGATTAAGAATTTTTCACCCAAAACTTTTGCTGGAAAACACTTGAAGAGTATGAAAATTTTCTCCTTAAAAATCTTACACAAAACTTGCCTCAAAAGGGGTATTTATAACCCCCAAAAGAATTCTGCCCGTTGGCAGCTGACTAGGCCAATAATGGCCTTCCGATCGACCGGCCAACGGTCAAATTTTTGACTGTTGAGCCTGCCGTCGCCGCGCCGCGTCGATCGGGCTCTAAACTAGACAGAGCAACGGCTCTGGCCGGTCGACCACCCGGTCGACCAGGGCAACCCGAGAGTGGGTTGCCTTCAGTCGGTTGACCGGCAACTGATATGGCCATGTGCATGTTTTGTGCACATCCGGTCGACCGTTCCGGTCGACCGCCAGGGCCTGACAGACACAATTAGGGATTTGAAAACTAGGGTTTTTAATCATCAAATAATCCCATAAATTCTCTAAAAATTCACAAAAAATAGTTTCAGTATTATACTTTGATAAACAAACATGTGTGAAAAAATTCAACACATATTTTAAACTATTTGAACTATTTTTTTGTTATGAAAATTTTGCCGAAAACCAAAATCCGTATTTTCCAAACCTTGGATTTTTGAATTGAAAATTCGTTTTGTCCAAAACTCATCTAAATACAAAAACATGATATTGAAACAACACGAAGCATATAGTATAGTGGATATAAACCAATATATATGAAAGATATATATATCAATGTTTTTGACTTAAAATCCAAAAATATATTTTGTTAAAATACCAAAACACCAAACTCATGAAATAGACTATCAAACTAAGTTTGTTTAAATAGTTGAAGCATACATGTATATAGAACAAATCTAATATACATTAAATCATGTAAATTTGTTGATTCTATCTATTCATGAAAACCAAGATCGGTCAAACTAAAAACCGAAAACCAAAACATGTGTGTGTGTTGTGAAATTGAGCATATCACACTATCTTATCTTTGACAAATGGATCTAAAATATGAACTAAACTATGTACCGAAGTCTTCTTATAGAGCTCCGTCTCCAAGTCGACTCGATTCAAACGTGATCCACCGAGCTTGACTCCAACGAGTGCTAGATATGAACTTTGACGCTCGGGCTCTTAAATCACCATGTGAAAAACTCCAAAACACCTTTGTTGAAGCTAATTACCTACTAATATCTTGGTTAAGTATCTGAAACTAAACATCACAAGATTATTAGTAAACATAACTACATGAGCTAATCATCATCAAAACTAGAGTGGACGGCCTCTAGGCCAACATGTTTGGTACACCGTCAGTAGCTTCGCTCATAAGAACGAGGCTGGCGCGAGGAGTTACTGTTCCTGAATTAGGTGAAGGTATCGTCATGGTTGTAACTTCGCGGCTGACAGTTTCGTCGAAGCAGGCGGACATCTTGACTTTTTCTTTGCGAGAGGGACGAACTTATGGCGTAGCTACGCCTGACGCTTCATACAGTGCCTTCTGCTTTGGCCTCCACATCTGCTTTGGAAGAGGAGACTTAGGTTCGCAGGGAACCTGACTAGCCACACGCGAGGCTGGGAGGTGTTGGAAGGATTCTGCTTCCGGCTTCTGCTTTGAAACCTTGGACATTGAGACCTTTCTGTGCTTTCATGCACGGAGCGTTGAACCACCCCCAGAGAGGAGCTCTTCGAATTTCCCTTGGTCGAAGTGAACGACTAGGTTTTCGAAGGTGACAGGTTGAAGATTCTGATCTTTGCATTGCGGGCCTGCTTCCTTGTTGCGCCAGAGGACCATGGTAGGCTCGCAGGAGCCTTATCTGTCTTCACAGAGACTTACTTCGAAGATTTAACCAGAGGGGCTCTGGCTACATCGGCTTCCTTGAATTCAAGAGTAGACCCGAAGGTTTATTCGTCACATTGCGATACTTGATTCTCAACAGTGGAGAATTCGTTCCCAGCGGAGTCGCCATCTTATTTTCCATTGATTTTGCAAAGGGGAAAACTTATAAAAGGAGTCGAGGAGCTAAATTATAAGTATTCTAAAAAGATTACAAGTAGATCTCCTTTGAGATTCTGGAGAAGTGTACCGATAGGAGTCTGGTCAGCGCGCGATCACTTTGTCCCTTTGACGATGCGATCGATAGGATTCCCTTCTCGCCTGGTTCGGGGAATTGGAGAACAGAAGATTGGTAGAACCCTCTTGTTACTTCTCAAATTTCCTCTACTTGGTAATTCTTTCTCGCCTGGTTCTGGAGATTCCTTGAGAGGAAGATCTTAGGGTATCAGCACCCTGATTAGAGAAGCAGTTCTCTGAATTCTCTGAATTCTTGGAAGCAAGAGATTAGATCTCTGTTTAGCCATCTCTCTCTGTGCGTGCCTCTGCCTGTGCGTGTGTCTGTGTCCCCTCTGTTCGTATGCTTTGGTGGACTATTTATAGGGAGAGCAGGGGTATAATTGTCCCTTGAAAATCTGAAAACAGATTGAGTCAATCTGTTTAAATCTGAAAAGTAGCCTTACTGCAAGGCTAGAATCAGCTTCTGCGAAGCTAGAAATAGCAGGTAGCGTCAATCTCCTGATCTGTTTTGATTCTTTCTAAATAACTGAAAGATCTCCCCTGATCTTCTTACTTGTTTTAGGAGAGTCAAGAGATTATGGTAAACAACTGCCAAATTTGATCTCAATTAGATTTGATCTTGAATAGATTTGATCTTATCTGGAGATTTAATTGGTCAAAGGTGACCATAAAAGACCCACAGCGGAGCTGCCGCGTCGAGCTCGCAGCGGAGCTGGAAGGAGCATCTGGCGAAGTCAGAAGAAAGCTCTTCAACGGAGCTGGATAAACATCTGTGGCGAATCTACGGAACATCCTTCTGCGTGGTTGCGTGTGGCTTCGAGGGAAGCTAACTCTCTGTGGAGTTAACTGAGCACTTCTGACGAAGCTCTAAGTTAGCTCTCTGATAGAGCTTTGAATGGCTTCAAGGCGAAGTTGGACAAACTTAGCCTCTCCGGTGAGGCTATCCCTTCGGGCTCATGTGATGCTAAGTGTTGAGCTAACCTAGCATCTTAGACCTGCTTAGGTCTCTTCAAAGATAATCTGGGCTCACTGTCTGCTTTACTGGATCAGTAGAGTCCAAATTGCTGATTTATCCCTCGGAGATGGGTAAAAACTGATCGTCAGCTTGTCTGCCACTTGTCTTTTATAAATGTCAACAAGTTAGACATTGTTCAGGCCAGTCAAGAACTTGTCTTTTTTAGAGTGTCAACATAGTCTTGATCTTTACTTTGATGAAATTTGCACACTTTATTTACTTGCACACTTATGGTTCAAAAACAAAAGTTCTTATGCCTTATAGAAAAAGAAGAAATATATATATATATATATGAAAAATAAATAAATCCAATTATTGATTAGCTAGGTGTTTTGGCCTAAGTAAGCCTTGGTATTTATATAAAAGATGATTAGATAAGTTTGAAATATATAATTTATTTATCAAAAAAAATCCTCCGATTAAGCTGGGTAATTATGCCTCATAAAGCATAAGTATTCACGCCTAAAAGTGATATATCTTATAAATAAAAATCCTTAGTTTTGTGGTTTTGTTTACTCGAATCCTTAAGTCCTTGGGGTATTTTCTCACCTGTGCCATAAGACCGTTCGGTTTGGGTGTCACCGACTAAAAGCTCGTTACGTAGGCAGATTAGAAAACCTAACAAAACTAAGAAATAATGCCACCCAAAATATATAAAAAATAAATAAATAAGGCAAAAAAGTTAGAGTTAAAGAACCCCTAGTCAAAAATTTCACGAAAGGTGCACTGATTTAGGGTAAAGTAAAAGATTAGATGAGAAATACAAGTTTGACTCCTTATCTTGATTGATAACAAGTTTTTAAATAGAGACTAAGTTTAAGAATGAAAAATTATGTTTTACTATAACTTATAGATTACTTGAACTCTTATAATAACACTTCAAATGTTTTCTCCCGTTTTAAAAATATTTTTTGAAAATACTAACACTTTCTTTTTCTTTATGAATTATGTGGGTGTAATCCACTGAAAATCCTCACGAGATAAAACTCGTCGTCTAGGGATAACCTAGAGGTTTAACGGCTTGTTGCACATGCTAAGTGCAATCGTGTTTCCTATGAAAATGGATAGTTAGTTTTGTTTTGCCTGAGGACGAGCAAAAGATAGATACGGTGGTCTAATCGGTCACTGATATTACATAATTGTAGTCATATTTCCCATGTGTATTTTAATAAACTTTATTTTTAATTATCTTTTTTTAATAATGTGCAAGCCTATTACCAAGAGAGAGAAAAGAGAAAAGAGGCCCAAAGCCCATTTAAATTCTGATTTAATTTAGAATTAATTCAAATTTGGACAAATCTGGGCAAATCAAGGAAGATAATACCTATTGAAAATCAGTTAAACTCGAATTTTCATAAGATCCAGTTAGTTAATCAAAGATTAACAAAGAATCATCAAAATCAAAAGAGCAAACAGAAAAATCTAACTGGATAAAAGGAAAAAAGAGTCAACGGCTGAGATCCTCACGAATTCGCGACCAAAGCTGTGGATCCACGACCATGTTATGAGATAAAGGGGAGTGTTTGCTCCCCTATCTACTCGCTCCTCTGCCCTCTGCTTTTTCCCTATAAATACCTGAAATTTCATGAAGAAAAAGAGATGAAGACTAAGAGTAAATTCTTGCTTTATTTTTTTAAGATTTAGGATCGTTGTTAGATAGTTTACGAGAAGTTGTATCTCATTTTTCATTTTGTAGTTCGGTTCAGAAATAAAGTGAGAAAGAGAAAGAGTGATTATATGTCGACGTTGAAGTAACATCAATAAAGGTTTAGACTTCTTTTCTTCTCGAACTCACGGGTATGTCACATTTAAATTCGATATTTTCGTCCTTCATAATGAGTAGCTAAATCTTTTTATTCTGGGCTCACTAATCTCTCTTCTCTAATTCTACTCTTGATCGGTTTTAATGACAAGACCCAATGAAATCATTTGAATGCCTAACTTTAAGGCTTACTTTTTAGCGAGTGTTTTTGAAGGCACATGAGGATGAGATTGGTTTTTGAATTTACACTTTGAAGTTAATCTCTTATATAAAACTTGTTTTTATTCCATACTTACTTAATTGCCTTGATGGTTTAACATTCAACTTAAGAACGATTTCAAAACTCAAGTCCAATTTCTAAAATCTATCTTATGTGTTTTACTTGATCTCTCTTAAGTACATAACTAAAACTTTTGCCTATAATCTTATTGAGGCACTTAACTTTCAAGAGAAAAATTTAGAGTTGAGTAAAGATTAGTGAGCCCGGATCTTCCCTTTTATTTAATACAACCAACACCACTTTCAAACTTCTTAAAAATCATCTTCTCCAAACCTTTTCTAAATCTTAAAGTTTTCTTTAAATCACTTCTTTACTCTCCATCTTCTATTTCATCTAAAAAAACATGAACTCTAAAACTTGTTTTCTCCCCAAAATATCAAAATGATTACTTCACATCTCTCCTCGTGGATACGACCCATAGCCCTAAGTTGCACGGTATTTCTAATTTTTCCAATAACAAGAAATAAGAAAAAATACTTCTCTAGAAAATCTTTATCTTGCAATGTAAATTCCTAGAGCTTGATTATTATCACAATTGATATGATTGAATTTAATGCTTAGACTCTTGGATCACTAAGTGAAAGCTTTAAAACTTGTGAATCTTTATGAGAAGCTCGAACACATGGTTGAAAAGAACTTAACATGAAACTTCTGTATATGAAAACATTAGTAAATAGATAATTACATGAGATTTTCATCATCAAAATAGGACAAATGACCTTTGGGCCAACAAGACGAACTGGAATCAGGGACACTCGAGTCAACGGGCCCATCACGAATCTTAGGCGGTTCAGACGACTTCTCCCCTACACGAAGACTGCTCCAACAATGAAACTGATTCACCATTGTGGTTAAACCGATAATCAAAAGCACCGGCTCTGATTCCAATTGAAATCATCTAGAGGGGGTGAATAGGTCATATGCTAATCAAATATAGAATTAAAAACTTAATTATAATCAATTACACTAAGAAAAACAACATACATTGATCAGTACGATTTTGTCACATTTTCATGCCCATATATATCTATCATTTGTCTATAAATAATGCTGCTCGGTATTTTTAGTGATGTTTTGCAGAGTGAGTTATCAAAAGAAAACTAGACCACAAAAGCATGCTCTGGAGATTGTAAGATGTGCAACAGGAGACTGAAGGCGAGATGGGATGCTTGGCACTAGTGCTGCTCTACCATGCTCAAAACAAACACCAGATAAATCTACAGTCAATTCGAAGAAGTTGGAAGTCACTTGGAACAAAAACGCAATTTTGTAAAGTTCAGGGGTTTTAGTGCAATTTGACATTGATAATTCTTCTGTATAATTAAATAAATGTTGTGGACTTTTATGAAAAATAATCAAAACCCTAAGTCTATAAATAGCCAAGGCTAGGGTTTTGAGAGGGAGGAGTTTTTTCTTTCACCTGTACGTAAATTTTCCAGATCTAAAAATTTTGAGGCTTTTACTTTTTTCTTCTGCATAAAATTCTCGTTCACGTTATTATTTTGGTTCCTGCTTTGTTTTGATTGATTCATCAAAAGCCTCTCTCCCTTCTCTCTGCATCAAAGCAGCCCTTCCATAAAAAAAAAAAAGAAAAGAAGAGAGGCTTAGACACATCTCTCTGTCACAGGCGCCCAAGCCTTCCATAAAAAAAAAACAAAAGAGAGAAGAGAGAGGCAAGTGCCTCTCTCTCTCTGCTTGAAAAAAAAAGTTGAAAATTTTTCTGCAAATGATTAGCTAGTATGTGAGTGGTTTAGTATTCATGAGTGGATTTTAAGGGTAAGATCAAGATGAAAGAGTTATAAAGTCTTAAAATAAAGATTAGAACATACCATCTAAACTTAGTCTAAGTGATTATGTACCCAACAGCACGTATACTATTAGTTTATAGGCTTAGGATATTGATGACAACTAAAAAAAAAGATTTATTATATAGTAAAATAAATATTAATAAGTCTTATCTTGTGGCCTCAGTTCTTGAGTAATTAAGTCCGTATGAGTGTTTTTACATTTATTGCCCTAAGACCATCTAGTTTGAGAGCATTGACCTAAAGCTCGCTATATAGGTAGCTGAGAAAGCCTAAAAGGACAAGACATTATAAAAATATAATAATTTTGATTATCAATTAGCTAGGTACCTTGGTCTCAGGAAGCCTCGGTATCTACGCGAAAGATAGTTGAAAAAAGTCCTAAAAAAAGAAAAAGAAGAAACAAATTTGTTATCACAAAAAAAATATATGAAAGTTGTAATTAAATATTCTCAAGCTTAAAAACTACATCACGATCACGGGGTACATAGGATCTGAAACTTAGGATAGGTGGTGTAAAGTTTTAGATTTGAGACTTTATTTTATAGCCAATATGATATCTGAATTGAGATTTTACTTGAAAATGAAACTCATGGAAATTGATGATCTTGCTAGCTAGTTAACTAAAAAAAAAATGATTTGTTTTTCTTTTCTTAATTTTCAGTTATCCTTATTTTACTTTTATTTATTTCTTAATCTCTAACTTTCTTAGATTTTGTAGGTGTAATCCACTGAAAACCCTTACGAGACAAAACTCGTCCTCTAGGGGTTACTTAGGAGTTTAACGGCTTGTTGCACATGCTACATGCAACCGTGATTCTTACGAAAGTGAGTTAGAGTAGTTTAGTTTTTCTTTTTCTTTTTATTAGTTTTCTCGAGGACGAGCAAAAGATAGGTGTGGGGGTATTTGATCAGTATGATTTTGTCACATTTTCATGTCCATATATATCTATCATTGTCTATAAATAATGCTGCTCGGGTATTTTTAATGGTGTTTTGCAAAGTGAGCTATCAAAAGAAAACTGGACCACAAAAGCATGCTCTGGAGACTGTAAGATATGCAATAGGAGACTGAAGGCGAGATGGGATGCTTGGCACTATTGCTGCTCTACCATGCTCAAAACAAACACCAGATAAATCTACAGTCAACTCGGAGAAGTTGGAAGTCACTTGGAATAAAAACGCAATTTTGCAAAGTTTAGGGGTTTTAGTGCAATTTGACATTGATAGTTCTTCTGTATAATTAAATAAATGTTGTGGACTTTTATGTATAATAATCAAACCCTAAGTCTATAAATAGCCAAGGCTAGGGTTTTGAGAGGAGGAGTTTTTTCTTTCACCTGTACATAAATTTTCCAGATCTAAAAATTTTGAGGCTTTTACTTTTTCTCTCTGCATAAAAATTCTCGTTCACGTTATTATTTTCGTTCCTGCTTTGTTTTGATTGATTCATCAAAAGCCTCTCTCCCTTCTCTCTGCATCACAATAGCCCTTCCATCAAAAAAAAGAAAAAAGAAAAAGAAGAGAGCCTTGGACGCATCTCTCTGTCATAGGCACCCAAGCCTTCCATCAAAAAAAAAATCAAAAGAGAGAAGAGAGAGGCAAGCGCCTCTTTCTCTGCTCACAGGCTAGGCGCCCCTTGGCGCTGTTTGAAAAACAGGCGCCCCTTGGGCGCTCCAGTTTGAAGAGGAAGGCCCCCCCACAAGCAGGTGCAGGTGTCCTTGGTCGGCTGCGAAGGAGGGCGTTCTGCAAGGTAAATTTTTATTTATTTTTTAATAGTTTCATTAGTTTAATTAATTAGAGTTTTCAGTTAATTATTTAATTAAATATAGAGAATTTTAAACTTATTTAATTGTATTAATTAGTTTAGTTGTTCGAGTATGATTAATTTATGAGCTTCGATGATTGTTAGTTGTATCATGCATAGCTAAATTCCCCGCGAGCATTTAGGGGAGATGAACCTAACCTAAATTCATGTGATCATAAGTAGATCTCCTACATAGGGTTGTTGCACACGCTAATTAACCTATAACTTTTAGGAGATTATTTCTAAAGTCACTAGTTATTTGACAGGGTATGTATCAATAGTCAATGGTCCATGCTTAGGGTTTTTACTGCTTTTTCTGCTTTTAATTTATGTAGTCATTTTATTTACCTTTGATGGATCATGTGATGCAGATAATACCCTGTGCTTTGAACTAGTGTTCAAATTTAGTTTGCCTATTAGAAATAGAGATTTAGGAAGTGACAAACAAACCGGTATAGACATCGAAATTGATCACTTGATTCTAGTTTAGGGGATTCGATCCTAAGTGCTTGACTTTTCTAAATTAACATATATTTCAGAACAAAACTCCCACAAAGCCTTTGATCATTTCGTCTAGAAGTGTTGAAAGCAGAAGAACCACCTGTCCCTGTGGATCGACCCTCAAGTGCTACATCGAACGACCGTGCACTTGCGGTTATTTAAAACGAGGAGCAGAATCTCCCCATCACACATAAACAGTGAATTAATATTAAGGAAATGAATTCGTATACCCCGTGAAGGGTTTTAAACTTCTCCTCAAGATTCCTCTTATATAAGAGTTGATGTGCTTAATTACTTTCTTGAGTAAATGAGTACAAATGATTAAACAGTTTCAAGTAATTATAAAAATAATGGAGCAAAGAGTATAACAATTAGGCACAATCAATATCAAGCATGTAATGATAATCACAAATATAATGAGCCTGGAAGATATATAAACAAGAGTGAGATAAGAGAAAGAATAGAAATCGCAAACATGAGAGATTTGTTTTGAGATTCGAGCAACTTGCTTTACGTCCCTGCCTTCATTACAATGAAGGATTTCCACTATAACCGATCTCGCAAGATTACTCAATGCCGCGACATCTACAAGTTCCCTCACTCGTTCTCTCAAAAACACAATGCACGAACTCGCAAGCTCGCTCGAGACCGCAACCTCTAATAACTCAATACAAAGAAATGAACTAGTGATCAAGACTCTTGACAACAAACAAAACTTCTAACAAATAAGGATCCTATATGATGGATATAGAGAAGATTGCTTAAGCTTGTGTGAGAAAACTAGAGAAGATTGAAAGTTAAAAGGTAAAGAAAACTTTTGTAAACTGAAAAACAAATATTAAAAGAATAACTCTTTAGAAACTTGATAAACTTTGCAAATCTTGATTGTAAAATACTCTCTAATCACTCCAATTTATAAAAGAAGGTTTGAGAGTATTACTCAGCAAATACAAGCAAATGAAATATGTTAAAATCCTGAAATAATCGTTGAAAAAGAATCTTGACTAATTTAGAGAAGAAAATATCTGTTGGGAGGGAAAACAGGCAAGTTGACTGTAAAATCCTGAAAATTTTGAAAGTTTATTTCGTTTTATTTTCATGTATGGATATGTGAATATACTATAGATGTATATTGTTTGGACACATATATTGCATAAATATTATTACATTCCTACATATATTCTGTAATGAATATTGCAAATAACTTGTCTTAATGTCCTAATTCATGCAGGGTATGATAGGGAGTAGATAATCATGAAATTTATCCAATTAAATTCAAAAGTTCAAAGAAAGGGGATCGATTCAAATCCAAAGGTTCTAGAAGCTATCTTATCTGAAAAATGGATATATCAGAAAAGATAATATCATCTCATTTCAAAGAAAAAATGGATTATTTGAAGACCCTATCTGTTTCGCTGAAGATAAATGAATATCTTATCAATTCTAGAAGACAAACTGAAATCAAAGAGGATAAATGGGTAAAGAGAAGATCAACGGATGAGATGAAACAATCTAGATTCAGATTCAGGCTGGATATAGTTTAGCATTTTAATCATAACTTTCACTACCGAAGGTCAAATCTGATGATTCAAGATGCTACAGAAAGAAGACTTAAAGAGCATATGTTGATCACTCGTTCCAATTCTATTAGTTGATAAGTGATATTCAGAAATCAACGCGCCAATAGCCTACAGATCAGAATTGAATTTCTAGATAAATCAAATCAAGTTTGGAGATAAGAGAAGAATTCAAATTCAGAAATATCCAACTCTTCCTATCTTCATACACGTTCTATCCCTCTGGTTTTTTTCTATAAATACCCTCATACCTCGAAGGCAGAGCAGGACCATCTGAGAGAGAGCTTTAGTTTAGGTTTTTCTTTTCTTCTTCAATGTAATTTTTATTTTTTATTTTATTTTTAGGCTAGAGAGAGTTACATGATCAAAAGAGAGGAAGAGTTATTGTAGAGTGACACTATTGTAATCTTTTCTTCAAGAAGCTTATATTGAAGGTGACAATTAATGGAGGTTTCCCACTTTTCTTCATTGTGCTCGATCTCGCCGAAGCCCTGCTTTCTTTATTCTTTTCTATTTGCTTTGCTTTACTCCATGCTAAGGTAAATTTAATTATGGTTCATCAGTAGAGGTAAATATTTTTCTTTTATTTCTTTTTTATTTTGATTTTTTCATCAACACTTTTCTTTATCTCTTTTTGTTTCTTTTTCTTTTATAATTAAAATAAAACAACACCACCATCTCTTCTACTATCTTATTCTTAACTTAACATTTTTTCCTTTTTATAAACTAAGAAGATAAGTATTAACTAGTTTTGGTAAATTAAAAGAAGAAACTTACATAACGCTTCCATCGCTGTCCCTCCCTGTCGATCACGACCCGTTAGCCCTAGGCTACACGGTAGAATTAAGGACCTAGCACTGTTCTAAATTTTTGTATTTGTGCAGGTTTGGCTCGATCATAATTTTGGCGCCGTTGCCGAGGAGGGACAGTAGGTTTTCTTTCTTCTTGATTTACTTTAACAGTTTTACTCTTTTTCTTCTCTGTTTTGATGTACAGAGGCTAATTATAGAAAACTAAGAGCTGCAGTGGACATATTGCTACTCTGTACCTCTGCCCAAGAAGGCAGAGCATCAGAGCCCACAACTGTGGTAAACTACTAACTGTAGTCTCTTGCAGGTTGCTTTACATAGATTAGCTCTCTGGAGTTATTAGTTTATCTGTTTAACTCACTCTGTACATATTCTAATCAACAGTAACTTGTTACTTTGTAAATGCTAAAAAACGTTTAGACTCTTGCATCTTAGGGCATTTGTCTATTTTGTTTCTTTACATTACTGTTGAAGAGTGCTGGAGCAAAGTTATGTGTGCATTGCATATAGTTTAGGAAACATATTTTGAGTGATTCATATTGCTTGAATGTTACCTTTTGCTTTATACTTGTACACTGCACTAAAAAGACTAAGGGCATATCCTTAACAAGATAAGGTGGGGAAGTCATTACCCTTTCTTAGGCCAAAAATTATCTTCTCACTCACTAACCCAGCCTAACATAAAATTTAGTAGACGTTGGCCCAAGGGACATCTCGGACTCAAATAGGGATTGACCTAAGGGGGAAAGTTGTTAGAAATTGACTCTTACCAAATCGGTGTCTAAGTTGGGAGTGAGGGGCGAACCCCGAAGGCTGGTGGTTTGGCATAATTAAGCCCGTTGCTTAGGCACGGATACCTCCCACCAATCTTACCCCTACCTGGCCGATTAACTTATGGTCAAGTTTTGTAATATACCTCCAGTGGATAATCAACAGTTAGGAGTCGTCTAGGTTTAAGCTCTACCCTAACATAGGCTTGATTTTTTTTATTTTCTTGATTGTTTATTTGTTTGTTCTTGTGAAAATAGATTATAATTACAATTATTCTGATTATAACTCAAATCCATATTTCACCCCAACCTTCTTTAATTTGAATATTACCAACCCGACATTACATAACTCTAACCAACCAAATATGCCAGATTGGTGTTATCTGAATCAAAATATGCCCCAATCCCAGTACTATGAACAAGAATGGGATAATCATCACCACTCTTCACTGAGTCAGTGGGGATACAACTCTCCTGAGTCTTACTATCAATAACCTTACCAACAAACCGCTTCATATAATCCATACCAAGACCAACCTATAGAAGAGAAATCTTCTTTAGAAAAGACTTTTGAAGCCTTCCTTGAGTCCACACGACAAGTTCAAATCATAGCGGACTCAATTCTCTCAAATAATTTTCAAATTCAAGATCCTTACTCTAATTTTTAAGTCAACCACAACAAGAAGAACCTCTTGACTTAGAAAGACTATGGAATTCATGATTCAGTCCCAAAATGATATTATTCAATCCCAAATGGATCGTCTCCAATCTATCAATATGCTAGAAGTAAAAGTGAGTCATTTGGTCAATACAATTAATGATAGGATAAGGAAACTCTACCTAACACATTTTTGACCACTCCTGATTTTCCTAGCCATATTGACGAAGAATCATGACATCTTGAAGATTTTAACTACGACTCAATTTCACCACAAAATTTTAAACTTGACCAATATCAACCCATTGATAAATTGGCAAGTTTTCATTTCAATGAGATTGAACTTGAAGATGAATGTAATACCGATTCTCAATATTGTGATTCAGTTTTACTTTTTGAATCTATGTTGACTCCGGTATCCTTACCCGATTCGGACTTAATTCTGAAGCCAACACTGATTCCTATCCTATAGAGCTTGAACATGAATCACTTATTTTAGATAGTCACACTCCATTATTAGAAAATGAATGTGAACTTCAATTCTATGATTTGGACTAAACTCATAAACCAACTCCTATTCTCGAATCTAAACTTGATTTGAGTTTTATTCCCGAGTCCGAATCGGTTCCCATTCCCTTTATTGTTGACCCTATATCATCCATTCCACAAAATCACATTCCATTGTTGGATCAAGGTTTAAATCAATATGACTCTGTGATTATATCCCAAGACTGGTCATATAACCGGGAAAAATTTCATGCTAGGATCTTGCATGATCCTATTCATATTGGGCATTATAAAAATGTTAAAAAGAAAGAGGTGATGAAAGGTGGGTTTCATGAAAATCCACAATATCTAAATTGGGCAGAAACGCTTGGCCCAATGAGACCACCACCGGAACCACCACCTTGAGGTAACAATTTTTCTTCCCTTTCTTTTTTTTTATATATTATTGCATTTCATTCATACATTGAGGACAATACATGAGTTAAGTGTGGGGGAGGGATTACTAACATGCTAACTTCACTAATTAAAAAAAAATTCTTTAAAACTTTTTGAAAAGGAAAAAATTCTTTCTTTAAAACTTTAAAAGGAAAAAAACTTTCTTTAAAACTTTTTGAAAAGGAAAATAATACTTTGACTTATTTTAGTAAAAATATTAAGTTAATTTTAAGAAATAAGATGATCATAATTAGGATTTCTTACACTTGGTCAAAATAAAATTATTTGTTAATTTTGAGGTTAGGAAGAAAAATTGGAAAAGTAATTTAGTCTTAATTTTTACCTTGATGAAATATGCATACTTTATACACTTACACACTTACACTTAGGGCTCTAAAACAAAGATTCTTATGCCTTATATAAAAAATATATATACACATATATCAAAAAAAAATCTCTGATTAAGCTGGGTGTTTGTGCCTCATAAAGCAAAAATATTCACGCCTAAAAGTGGTTCACATAAATAAAAATCCTTAGTTTTGTGGCCTTATTTGCTCGAGTCCTAAGTTCTTGGGGTGCTTTCTCACCCGGTGCCCTAAAACCGTCTGGTTTGGGAGTCACCGACTAAGGCTCGTTATATGGGCGAATTAGAAAGCCTAATAAAGCTAAGGGATATTACCGCCATAAATTAAAAAAAAGAAAGGAAAATAATAAGGCATAAGAATTAGAGTTGATGAATCCTGAGCCAAATTTTTACTATTACAAGGTGCATATGACTTAGGGTAAAATAATGACTAGATGAGAAATACAATTTTAATCTTTACCTTGATTGAAAACAAGTTTTTGAATAAAGACTAAGTTTAAGAATGACTAAGTTTTGATAATCTTATGACTTATAGATTACTTGAAATTTTACATTAATACTTCAAATATTTTTTCTCTTTCAAAATGCATTTTCGAAAATACTAACACTTTATTTCTTTTCCATCATGGATTTGCGGGTGCAATCCACTGAAAACTCTCACGAGACAAAACTCGTCCTCTAGGGTAACCTGGACGTTTAACGGCTTGTTGCACGTGCTAAGTGCAACCGTGATTCCTATGAAAGTGAGTTAGTTTAGTTTTTCTTCTCTCTTTGTTTTACTCGAGGACGAGCAAAAGATAAGTGTGGGGGTGTGTTTGGACACACATATTGCATAAATATTATTACATTCCTATATATATTCTGCAATGAATATTGCAAATAACTTGTCTTAATGTCCTAATTCATGCATGGTATGATAGCAAGAAGATAATCATGAAATTTATCCAATTAAATTTAAAAGTTCAAAAGAAAGGGGATCGATTCAAATCCAAAGGTTCTAGAAGCTATCTTATCTGAAAACTGGATATATTAGATAAGATAATATCATCTCATTTCAAAGAAAAAATGAATTATTTGAAGACCCTATCTGTTTCGCTGAAGATAAATGAATATCTTATCAATTTTAGAAGACAAACTGAAAATCCAAGAGGATAAATGGATAGAGAGAAGATCAACGGATGCGATGAAACAATCTAGCTTCGATTCAGGCTGGATACAGTTTAGCATTTTAATCATAACTTTCACTACCGAAGGTTAAATCTGATGATTCAAGATGCTACAGAAAGAAGAATTAAAGTGCTACAATTCTTCTATTGATCACTCGTTTCAATTCTATCAGTTGATAAGTGATATTCAGCAATCAACACGCCAATAGCCTACAGATCTGATTGAATTTCTGGATAAATCAAATCAAGTTTGGAGATAAGGGAAGAATTCAAATTCAAAAATATCCAACTCTTCCTATCTTCATACACGTTCTATCCCTCTGGTTTTCTCCTATAAATACCCTTATACCTCGAAGGCAGAGCAGGACCATCTGAGAGAGAGCTTTAGTTTAGGTTTTTCTTTTCTTCTTCAATGTAATTTTTATTTTTTATTTTATTTTAAGCTAGAGAGAGTTACATGATCAAAAGAGAGGAAGAGTTATTGTAGAGTGACTATTATAATCTTTTCTTCAAGAAGCTTATATTGAAGGTGACAATGAATGAAGGTTTCCCACTTTTCTTCATTGTGCTCGATCTCGCCGAAGCCTTGCTTTCTTTATTCTTTTCTATTTGCTTTGCTTTACTCCATGCTAAGGTAAATTTCATTATGGTTCAACAGTAGAGGTAAATATTTTTCTTTTATTTCTTTTTTATTTTTGATTTTTGCATCAATACTTTTCTTTATATCTTTTTGTTTCTTTTTCTTTTATAATTAAAATAAAACAACACCACCATCTCTTCTTCTACTATCTTATTCTTAACTTAACATTTTTTTTCTTTTTATAAACTAAAAAGATAAGTATTAACTAGTTTTTGGTAAATTAAAAGAAGAAACTTACATAACGCTTCCATCGCTGTTCCTCCCTGTGGATCACGACCCATTAGCCTTAAGCTACACAGTAGAATTGAGGATCTAGCATTGTTCTAAATTTTTGTATTTTTTTGTATTTTTTTGTGCAGGTTTGACTCGATCATTATATGTATATGTATTGCTATGAGTTTTGATATGTATAAGTGTGTGCGCCGCGCGTGTGGGTTGTTGAGAGTTTTGGTGTAATGATTTGTTTATAAGTGTATATACATGATACTTAGAAGATGGTGCAGTGATGCACAGGCTAGTCGACTAATTACCAGGGTAGTTAACTAGTAGGGAGATCAGTATATGTATTTTTGAGTTTAAACCGAGTCTAGTCTAGTAGCTAATTGCTGGTTATCTGCAGCAGTTCTGCACTGATACCTGCTCAGTATTTTGATCATAACTTTTTAATATGACCTCTATTTATATGATTCAAATTACATTTAAAATCTAGCTTCAAGGGCTACAAATTATTTTTATGAACTTTTTGTGATTTGATTGTTTAAGGTTTCAAAAATCAATTTAAAATTAGCTTATATGATGAAAATAGTTTTCTTTCAACGATTAGTTGACTAACCCTTTATCCTAGTCGACTAATCCAACCGACCTACTAGTTATTAGTCGACTAATGAGCTCAGTGGTCAACTAATCTAGGTAGCAGAATTGTGTTCTGATTGGACCCCAACTTTGATTTCTCTACCCAATATATATGTTGTGAGGGGTTAAATTCTCTAATGTTTTAAGTGGTAAAATTTTAGCTTCTACTCCTTCTTCCCCACTCGACTAGCCCACTCTAGAGAGAGAAAGGGAGAGAATAGTTAGAGAGAGAAGTGAGTTTTGAAGGAGATTTCAATGGTGAAGCTTGGAGTTTCTTTGAGGATTGGATTTTTTGCTTGGAGATGGACTTCCTCTTTAGAGTTCCACATCAAACCATCTTTTCTTTTCATAGTAAGGTAAGTTTCCCTCTCTTAGTTGCTTTCTTCTTATGATCTTGATGTTTAAGATTTAAATCATGTTAAAAATATAATTTTTATGATATTGTCGTGGTTAGATTTAATAAAGTTTATTACATGATCACCACTTGATTGGTGATATGCATTCACATGAATATTGAGTAAATTGAATCCATAAAAATGGGATTTCATGAAATCTTGGATTTAAGAATATGAAAATGAGATTTTTCATATTGTTAATCATGTGTTTAATGTTGGTATTCTGCTTAACAGGAATCAATCTGACAACTAATCAAGATCACTGAGATATCAACAATCTAATTGGCCAGGTCGGCAAATATCAGGTGGGAGGTTTTCCGTTCAATAGAACGTTCCTTAATTTAAGAACCACCTTTCAATTTCCTTCCTTGGTTAAACACCAATTAGACTGAATATAAATCAGTCTCGATATACTGTAAAGTATATCCCCTGTATAAAGGACTTAATCCACTTATACAGTATTTGGAGTGAGGTACGCTTAGAGCGAATCTCCTTAAGACAATTACGTCCCCCGCACCGGTGCTAACGGGATAATGGACGCTGGTCTCCCAAGATACAACACTCCTTCACGATATTTGGATAGCACTACCAAATCACCGTACGGTCGAACCGTTGTCAACCAGTACCTTCCACAAGATCGTTGAAGCAGCGGTACAAGGACAAATTTCGGATGAATATTTGCCTTTACTTTGGAGTAGCACCCACTGTTGAGGACGAAGGAAGGTTGAAGAATATTCTTCTTCAGAAGTCCCAAATCCAGACAACAATTCTATAAAAGAATCTGTTGAATTTTCTGAGCCCTCTTTCAGAACAAATTTTTCAGAATCTTCTTTGGAAGTCGCTTCAGATTCTCACTTCTCGCTGGAAGTCGCTTTGGAACTCTACGTTCTAGTTCAGAACGCAGACTTGCTTCTGCTTTAGAACTCAGATAGAAAGAGAGAGAGTTGTTTGCTGTTGGTGTGTCTTCAATTGAGAGATCAGAGCGCTTTATATAGCGCTCCAGGAGGGGCCAACGGGTTCGAACCCAATGAAAGGTTGCACCCTTTCGACCCAGCAGTCGTGTCTGTTGGCAGCCCAACAGTCGCAATTGTTGGCAGTCCAACTGACGCGAAGCGGTCTGTTGGCGGGCGGATTGGATCCGGAGCGGAGCGGGTCCGGTTCGGGTAGCGGAGCGGGTATGCTTGCAATCCATACCTGCGAGACCCGATTCAAAAAGAATCAGGCCAGGTAGGGAACCCGAACCCGAACCCAGGCCCAGACCCAACCCGACCCGAGCCCGAGGCTGGCCCAGCCCGGTACCGGCACCGGCCAACCGCCGCCGCTGCCAGCGGCGGCGCGCGCGCGCATACACACATGTGTGGGCGGGCATAGATCCCTCCCAATCGCGCGCGAAAACTCCAAGTACCCAAAGGGCATGCCCTTTGTTCTCAATTTTCTCTATTTATACACCACAAACTTCCATCCCATGACCAATGTGAGAC
Source organism: Agave tequilana (assembly GCA_038442645.1). Lineage (NCBI taxonomy): Eukaryota > Viridiplantae > Streptophyta > Magnoliopsida > Asparagales > Asparagaceae > Agave > Agave tequilana. The sequence continues at coordinate 51,745 of JAVJIF010015942.1, forward strand.
TAAATGCTTTTAGCTACCTTTAGTCCCGTTTTGGCTTTGAATTAGGCAATCTTTAGACTTGAATATCTCATTCATTCGAAGTCGGAATTGAACATGTGAATATACCACGTTCATCCCCAATGGAAGGAGAACACACTCCAACCATCATCCAATTGATTCGATCAACGGATCTCGCCATAATTCAACTCGAAGATTCATACTTATATTCTTCAATTCCAACAATCCCCCACAATGAATGGAGATTCAAGGAAATGACACACAAAGAGACTGACTCTATTGTGAAAGATACTTGAGAAAAGAAACTACATAAGGATAGGTGAACTAGGTCTTGAACCTTCCATAACGAAAGCTTTATCGGACTTACTAGCTAATCAGTGAACTAGGTCTTGAACTGTTAGCCGTTAGTGTAAGCCAAGTCAACAAGCTTCACACAGTAACTTTCCAAATTAACTTTGGTTCTCGGTTGTGTCCGTTTTGGCCCTGGACATTCTTGGTTTCAGAGAGTATCTTTAGGGAATAACAGCCTCCATAGAAATTCCCAAAGAGCTGACCCAACTCTATACTCACATAGGTGATGGACCTATTAAGAGTAGTCTACTCTACTCCACTTGTTTAGTAACAAGATATAGGCATCATTAAAAGCGTTAAGCTTATCCTTAATCCACTTGTAGAAAAGCACTTATGTGCACCTTAGGAATGATTGGAGTCAAGCTCCCAAGTGCTTACTTGTTGAGTCAATCATAACTAGTTTTTCTTCTTGAACTTAGTCCGTGGGATCTCCAGTCGCTAAGTGAGGTTTCCATTAAGCTGACTCGGTAAGGTTAGGCTTTTAGACCCATTCCCCTCGATGCGCAGTTTATACGCTCTCCACTAAACCTTTAGTAAGCGGATCCGCTAAATTATCCTTTGACGATACAAAGTCAATAGAGATAATTCCATTTGAGAGCAACTGCTTCACCGTATTATGTCTACGATGAATATGTCTAGACTTACCGTTGTATATAACATTTTGTGCCCTAGATATAGCTGCTTGATTATCGCAGTGTATACATATAGCGGGCACTGGCTTTTGCCATAATGGTATATCTTCTAAGAATTGTCGAAGCCATTCTGCTTCTTCTCCAGCCTTATCTAAGGCTATGAATTCCGATTCCATAGTCGAACGGGCAATACATGTTTGCTTATAAGACTTCCATGATACCGCTGCTCCTGCTAGAGTAAATACGTATCCGCTAGTTAATTTTGATTCCTCAGAATCTGCAATCCAATTAGCATCACTGTATCCTTCCAGTACAGGTGGATACTGTCCATATCTCAAGGCATATTCCTTGGTATGTGATACGTAACCTAATACTCATAGTAGAGCGGTCCAATGTAGATCACTAGGATTGCTAGTGTATCTACTTAACTTGCTTACAACGTAAGCAATATCGGGTCTAATGCAATTCATCAAATACATTAGACTTTCGATAATCTGAGAATACTCCAACTGGCGTATTCCAGTTCTTGTATTCTTATGAAGGTGGATGTGTGAGAGAAAAGGATTTGCATTTTCCTTTATCCCATAATTCTTGAATCTTTCTATCATCTTATCCACGTAGTGAGATTGAGATAGACTGATTCCATCTGGTGTTCTGGTGATTCTACTTCCTAAAATTACATCAGCAACCCACAGATCCTTCATGTCAAAACTGTTGGATAACATTCGTTTAGTGGACTTAATAATCTCAATATTAGTCCCAAGTATCAACATGTCATCTACATAAAGATAAACAATGATACATGCATTTCCAACTGTTTTAGTGTACGCACACTTATCGCATTCATTGATAGTGAATCCATCTTTGATCATGACACTATCAAATTTCTCATGCCATTGTTTTGGAGCCTGCTTTAAACCGTATAAGGATTTTACCAATTTACACACCTTGTGTTCTTGGCCCTTGACTTTAAATCCTTCAGGTTTCTCCATATATATCTCTTCATTTAATTCACCATTTAAGAATGCAGTCTTGACATCCATTTGATGGATATCTAAGTTGTGCAATACTGAATTACAATTAACATCCGAATGGACGTTATTCTTGTTACTGGTGAATAAGTATCGAAGTAGTCAAATCCTTCTTTTTGTCGATAACCCTTGGCTACTAATCTAGCCTTGTACTTATCGATAGATCCATCGGGTTTTAATTTTCATTTGAAAATCCACTGACACCCAATTGGTTTACTACCCTGAGGCAGGCTTACCAATTCCCAAGTATGATTACTTAGTATGGATTCTATTTCGCTATTTATAGCTTCTTTCCACATTTGTACTTCTGGGGTTGACATAGTCTCTTTAAATGTTTGAGGCTCGCTCTCAATAGCGTATGCTATGAAATCTGGACCAAAAGATTTTGAGATTTTAGATCTCTGACTTCTTCTTGGTTCAGTTTCCGCATTAACAGTCGGTTCCTCGGAACTTTCGTCCCTGAACGCCATCTCGTGTGTTCTTTTCCTAGAAGTCTTATCTGCTTCCCGTTTGTACAGAAAGATGTCTTCAAAGAACACAGTATCTCTAGATTCGATAATCATGTTTACATGAATATCTGGTATCTCTGATTTATGAACCAGAAATCTGTAAGCACTACTATTCAAGGCATAGCATATAAATATGCAGTCCATAGTTTTTGCTCCCAACTTAGTCTTTTTAGGTAGTGGTGCTAGCACCTTTGCTAGGCACCCCCACATTTTGAGGTAATTGTAGGAAGGTATCCTTCCATGCCATAACTCGAATGGTATAAGACCAAGTTTCTTGTGGGGTACTCTATTTAGAATATAATTTGCAGTTAATAGAGCTTCCCCCCACAAGTTCTGCGGAGCTCCAGACCTTACGAGCATGGAATTAACCATCTCCTTCAAAGTTCTGTTCTTCCGTTCAGCAATTCCATTCTGGTGAGGAGTGTATGGTGCTGTAGTTTGATGGATTATACCAAAATTAGCACATAACTCACTAAAATCATTTGATTCATATTCTCCGCCTCTATCGGATTTTAGAATCTTGATTTTCTTGTTGAGTTGATTCTCAACTTCGGCTTTATATGTTATAAACATATTTATTGCCTCATTCTTGCTGTTTAAAAGATACACATAACAGTATCTTGTACAGTCATCGATAAAAGTAATGAAATACTTTTTACTGCCTCTAGTTGGCATAAACTTCAAGTCACACAGATCGCTATGAATTAACCCTAAAGGTTCTGTATTTCGATCAATTGAGTGAAATGAATTTTTCGCCAACTTGGCCTCAACACAAATCTCACACTTGCGAATTTCTTCCAAGTTGAGTTTAGGAATATATCCCAGATTAGACAAGTTTTTTAATGACTTGTAATTTACATGCCCTAATTTAGCATGCCACAAATTAGAAGACTCAAGCAAATAAACAGAAGATTTTCCTTTATTTATAAGCTTTGGGTACAAATACACAGACTTTTTATCTACCACTGTAACATTGGCTTTAAAAAGTCCATCAACAAGATAACCCTTTCCCACATACATCCCTCCCTTAGTAAGTACAAATTTATCGGATTCAAATACTATTCTAAATCCTTTCTTACTAAGTATTGATCCGGAGATCAAATTCTTGCGGATGTCTGGAACATGAAGCACATCGTTAAGAGTAAGCTCTTTCCCCGATGTCTACTTCAGGATGACCTTGCCCTTTCCTTCAACCTTTGAGGAAGCTGAATTACCTATGAATAGTTACTCATCTTGCTCCAGTATTTGATATTCAGAGAATAATAATTTCTCAGAGCAGATGTGCCGAGTAGCCCCAGTGTCTACCCACCAATCCTTATTGTTGGTTGTCAGATTCACTTCTGACACCACAGCTGAAAGGCTTGGAGACTCATGGTCGGTCAAGTTTGCCTGTGGGTGGATTTTCTTGTTCTTTTTGAGACGGCTGCGACATTCATTCGCCTTATGCCCCTCTTTGTTACAGATGTAGCAAGTTCCCTTGAAGCGCATGTTCTTGCCTTCTTGGACCTTGCCTTTGTACCCCTGGGAAATCTTCTTCCGCTTTAAGCCTTTGGAAGTAGATGCTTTCCCCTTTGAGTCTTCGATCATATTGGCTTTTGCTTCGTAGGAGTTATTGCTGCTCCTTTTCGGACTTTCTATTGTCCTCCTCGATTCGAAGCCTCACAATGAGATCTTCCAACTTTAACTCCTTTGCTTGTGCTTCAGGTAGTTCTTGAAATCTCTCCACGCATGTGGGAGTTTTTCCACGATAGTAGCCAACCTGAAAAGTTTCAGGAAGAATCATACCTTCGGCTTCTATCTCGTGCAAGATAAGTTGGAACTCTTGCACCTGACTGATTACAGTCTTGCTGTCCACCATTTTGTACTCCAGAAATCGTCCAACGACGAACTTCTTGGTACCAGCATCCTCAGTCTTGTACTTCTTGTCAAGACTGGCCCATAACTTCTTTGCCGTAGTGATAGGACTGTAGACATTGTAAAGAGAGTCATCCAGTCCATTTAAAATATAATTTCGGCAAAGGAAGTCACATTGAGTCCATGCATCAGTTGCAGGCTCTGGTGGATCTTCTTGCAGGAATCTGGCCAGATGAAGAGTGGTCAAGTAGAAGAGCATCTTCTGTTGCAACCTCTTGAACTCCGTGCCATCAAATTTTCCTGGCTTCTCCGGCTTCGGGTTAGGAAGTGGAGTTGGCATCAAAGCTTGTAGCTGCATGTTTGGTGCCTTACTAGTGCTATCTTGATTAGTCTCAGACATTTTCTGCAAGTTCAAGCAGAACAGAAGTAAGAAACTTCAATAATTAATTGTCTTAAGATTGTTGGTATTCTGCTTAATAGGAATCAATCTGACAACTAATCAAGATCACTGAGATATCAACAATCTAATTGGCCAGGTCGGCAAATATCAGGTGAGAGGTTTTCCGTTCAATAGAACGTTCCTTAATTTAAGAACCACCTTTCAATTTCCTTCCTTGGTTAAACACCAATTAGACTGAATATAAATCAGTCTCGATATACTGTAAAGTATATCCCCTGTATAAAGGACTTAATCCACTTATACAGTATTTGAAGTGAGGTACGCTTAGAGCGAATCTCCTTAAGACAATTACGTCCCCCGCACCGGTGCTAACGGGATAATGGACGCTGGTCTCCTAAGATACAACAGTCCTCACAGTATTTGGATAGCACTACCAAATCACTGTACGGTCGAACCGTAGTCAATCAGTACCTTCCACAGGATCGTTGAAGCAGCGGTACAAGGACAAATTTCAGATGAATATTTGCCTTTACTTTGGAGTAGCACCCACTGTTGAGGACGAAGGAAGGTTGAAGAATCTTCTTCAGAAGTCCCAGATTCAGACAACAATTCTATAAAAGAATCTGTTAAATTTTCTGAGCCCTCTTTCAGAACGAATTTTTCAGAATCTTCTTTGGAAGTCGCTTTGGATTCTCATTTCTCGCTGGAAGTCGCTTTGGAACTCTATGTTCTAGTTCAGAACGCAGACTTGATTCTGCTTCAGAACTCAGATAGAAAGAGAGAGAGTTGTTTGCTGTTGGTGTGTCTTCAATTGAGAGATCGGAGCGCTTTATATAACGCTCCAGGAGGGGCCAACGGAATGAAAGGTTGCACCCTTTTGACCCAGCAGTCGCGTCTGTTGGCAGCCCAACAGTCGCAACTGTTGGCAGTCCAACTGACGCGGAGCGGTCTGTTGGCGGGCGGATTGGATCCGGAGCGGAGCAGGTCCGGTTTGGGTATGCTTGCAATCCATACCCGCGAGATCCGATTCAAAAAGAACCAGGCCAGGTAGGGAACCCGAACCCGAACCCAGGCCCGGCACCGGCCGGCCGCCGCCAGCGGCGGCGCGCGCATGCACACATGTGCAGGCAGGCATAGATCCCTCTCAATCGCGCGCGAAAACTCCAAGTACCCAAAGGGCACGCCCTTTGTTCTCAATTTTCTCTATTTATACACCACAAACTTCCATCCCATGACCAATGTGGGACTAAATGCTTTTAGCTACCTTTAGTCCCGTTTTGGCTTTGAATTAGGCAATCTTTAGACTTGAATATCTCATTCATTCGAAGTCGGAATTGAACATGTGAATATACCACGTTCATCCCCAATGGAAGGAGAACACACTCCAACCATCATCCAATTGATTCGATCAACGGATCTCGCCATAATTCAACTCGAAGATTCATACTTATATTCTTCAATTCCAACATTTAAATGGTTAGATTAAACATGAGTACTAAGCATGCTAGGTTTATAAAAGATTTATTTTATAAAATCTACTGGTTATGATTAGTGTAAAATTTAACAACTTGCTTAGTATGATACATGAATTAATTTCATGAATTATTGATGTGTTCATCCATATCGTAGAATACGAATGGATGTTAATTTGTGTTGTTGATAATGATTCTATTCGTAGAAGGGGGAGAACGCGAATGATGCTATTCGTAGTGGAGTTAAAGCTCTTTGTGGCGCTTGTGGTCGACTTCACCGCAGTGGTGACATCTTGAGTGCGCCTCAGACCATTTCCTCCTCCGACTCCAGAGAGCAGAGGAACCACCACGAGCTCCCCTAGCAGGCTGGCCAAAGCCAGCCATGGCGGCGACTCATGTTCCCACTGCGAGATGAGGATCTTGAATTGTTGATCAGTTGGGGGGACACACTGGTACTGAGTTTTGACTTCCACAAGTTGTTATTTCTGTTCCTGCAGCCTCGTGCTCTCGAGCCCAACTAATGTTCTCCTCATCACTTCAAGCCCGCTTGTTTTGAGCCTGCACGCTATTCATTTATTCTCTGTTGGTGAAACTGCCTGCCTTTGGGAACCATTTATTTTCTCAAATGTTCACCCCTAAAGCTGAAGCTATTTCAAAATGTCATTTATTTCTTCTGGCTTAAATCGGTTGCTCAGAGCATCTGATTTGCATTCTAAGTTAATATACACTGAACCAAAACCATGTTCTCTGTGGGCTGACAAGGCTCATGTAAAGGGTGGCCGGCAAATATAAACATTGTTGTTTGAGAAATGACTGAGGTCTCAAGACTGACTCTGTACCGCAAGAAAGGAACACGAGGAGCTGAATGTAGTCCAGTTTGAGGCATGAGCAGTCTGAAGCTTCAGCATAATCATCAAGCTTCAGTTGTAGGAACGTTGCTGGTTTAGGCTTGTGGCCCTTTCTCTCTGGTAGGGTTCTTGTGTTTGAAAAAGATCAAATTCTAAATCAAGTTTTTCTCCATTGGTGATAAATTTCTAAATCTCAATTAATAGCATCAACAACTTTTTTTCGACTGCGCTGGTACGCTTCTATAGTTGCTAAAAGAATAAGGGAAGAATAAAGGTAAAGAAAATGACATTGACAGAAATAAGTGTCACACCTCCGACATAATCACTCGCGAATTTGCCAATCTAAATCTCAGATTTGCCAACAAAACTTCCAATTCTTTACTATTGCTTCCACATTCTTAAAGGAAAACTTCAGAATTTTGTTTGTAACTATTTCATAAGTAGTAGATCACATCCAATAGTGTACAGCTCTAATTTGTGTCCTACAACACAAAGTGAAAGCATCAATATCCTTAATGCTTTCTCAAACTCTCAGTCTATCTAACATTATATATATCAGTGGTGCCTTCCACCAACACTATGCGAAGTGGAGAGATTATTAGGCAACAAACTCCAAGACCTGTCAACCTGTTCAGCTTACAAATGTGTCCCAAATAACCAAACACTGACCTCCAACCACATATCTAGTGTCTTTCCTCAATGATGATAAATTACAAAAGAGTACCTCTTTATAATATAGGAATATAGTGACATGATTATAGGAGAATAACCAAGAATTTCTGACAAGGCAGACAGAGAAGATTTCACTTGGCATGTAGAAAGTGTTGGTAATTCTGCTTAACAAGAATCAATCTGACAACTAATCAAGATCACTGATATATCAACAATCTAATTGGCCAGGTCGGCAAATATCAGGTGGGAGGTTTTCCGTTCAATAGAACGTTCCTTAATTTAAGAACCACCTTTCAATTTCCTTCCTTGGTTAAAGCACCAATTAGACTGAATCTAAGTCAGTCTCGATATACTGTAAAGTATATCCCCTGTATAAAGGATTTAATCCACTTATACAATATTTAGAGTGAGGTACGCTTAGAGCGAATCTCCTTAAGACAATTACGTCCCCCGCACCGGTGCTAACGGGATAATGGACGCTGGTCTCCCAAGATACAACACTCTTTCACGGTATTTGGATAGCACTACCAAATCACCGTACGATCGAACCTTAGTCAACCAGTACCTTCACAGGATCTTTGAAGCAGCGGTACAAGGACAAATTTCAAACGAATATTTGCCTTTACTCTCTGGAGGAGCACCCACTGTTGAGGACGAAGGAAGGCTGAAGAATATTATTTCTTCAGAAGTATCAGATTCAGACAACAATTCTTATAAAAGAATCTGTTAAATTTTCTGATTCCTCTTTCAGAACAATTTTGCAGAATCTCCTTTGGAAGTCGCTTCGGATTCCCACTTCTCGCTGGAAGCCGCTTTCCTACTTCACGCTGGAAGCACAGTTCAGAACGCCGAAAATCACTTCGCACAGATCAGAACTCAGATAAATAGAGAGAGTTGGAATTTGGTGTGTCTGAGAATGAAATCCTGGAGCGCTATTTATAGCGCTCCGGGAGGGCATTCTCGTCCGCCAAAAGTCAACAGTTGCGACGGTTCGGACAGAACCGTCGCAACCGTTCAACTGTCCAACCGCCGAACCGCACGGACGGTTTTCCGACAGCCGTTGGCGGGCGGTTCGGATCCGTTCGCAGACACCCGTTGGCGGGTGGGCTAAAGCGGATCGGGTTTGGTTCGGGTAGCGGAGTAACCCATACCCGCGACACCCGGTTCAAAAAGAACCAGGCCAGGTAGGGAACCCAAACCCAAACCCAAACCCGGACCCGCGCCCGGCCCGGCTCCGGCTCCGGCGCCGGCTCCGGCGCCGGCGCCGGCGCGCGCGCGCACGCATGTGCGAGCATAATTCCCTCCTTTTCGCGCGCGAAAACTCCAAGTACCCAAAGGGCACGCCCTTTGTTCTCAATTTTCTCTATTTATACATCACAAGCTTCCATCCCACGGCCAATGTGGGACTAAATGCTTTTAGCTACCTTTAGTCCCATTTGGCTTTGAATTAGACAATCTTTGAACTTGAATATCTCATTCATTCGAAGTCGGAATTGAACAAGTGAATATACCATGTTCATCCCCAATGGAAGGAGAACACACTCCAACCATCATCCAATTGATTCGATCAACGGATCTTGCCATAATTCAGCTCGAAGATTCGCCTTCATATTCTTCAATTCCAACAATCCCCCACAATGAATGGAGATTCAAGGAATGACACACAAAGAGACTGACTCTATTGTGAAAGGTACTTGAGAAAAGAAACTGCATAAGGATAGGTGAACTAGGTCTTGAACCTTCCATAGAGAAATCTTTATCGGACTTACTGGCTAATCAGTGAACTAGGTCTTGAACTGTTAGCCGTTAGTGTAAGCCAAGTCAACAAGCTTCACACAGTAACTTTCCAAATCAACTTTGGTTCTCGGTTGTGTCCGTTTTGGCCCTGGACATTCTTGGTTTCAGAGAGTATCTTTAGGGAATAACAGCCTCCATAGAAATTCCCAAAGAGCCGACCCAACTCTATACTCACATAGGTGATGGACCTATTAAGAGTAGTCTACTATACTCCACTTGTTTAGTAACAAGATATAGGCATCATTAAAAGCGTTAAGCTTATCCTTAACCCACTTGTAGAAAAGCACTTATGTGCACCTTAGGAATGGATTGGAGTCAAGCTCCCAAGTGCTTACTTGCTGAGTCAATCATAACTAGTTTTTCCTCTTGAACTTAGTCCGTGGGATCTCCAGTCGCTAAGTGAGGTTTCCATTAAGCTGACTTGGTAAGGTTAGGCTTTTAGACCCATTCCCCTCGATGCGCAGTTTATACGCTCTCCACTTAAACCTTTAGTAAGCGGATCCGCTAAATTATCCTTTGACGATACAAAGTCAATAGAGATAATTCCATTTGAGAGCAACTGCTTCACGGTATTATGTCTACGACGAATATGTCTAGACTTACCGTTGTATATAACATTTTGTGCCCTAGATATAGCTGCTTGATTATCGCAGTGTATACATATAGCGGGCACTGGCTTTTGCCATAATGGTATATCTTCTAAGAATTGTCGAAGCCATTCTGCTTCTTCTCCAGCCTTATCTAAGGCTATGAATTCCGATTCCATAGTGGAACGGGCAATACATGTTTACTTAGAAGATTTCCATGATACCGCTGCTCCTGCTAGAGTAAATACGTATCCGCTAGTTGATTTTAATTCCTCAGAATCTGCAATCCAATTAGCATCACTGTATCCTTCCAGTACAGGTGGATACTGTCCATATCTCAAAGCATATTCCTTGGTATGTGATACATAACCCAATACTCGTAGTAGAGCGGTCCAATGTAGATCACTAGGATTACTAGTGTATCTACTTAACTTGCTTACAGCGTAAGCAATATCGGGTCTAGTGCAATTCATCAAATACATTAGACTTCCGATAATCTGAGAATACTCCAACTGGCGTATTCCAGTTCCTGTATTCTTATGAAGGTGGACGTGTGGGAGAAAAGGATTTGTATTTTCTTTTATCCCATGATCTTTGAATCTTTCTATCATCTTATCCACATAGTGAGATTGAGATAGACTGATTCCATCTGGTGTTCTAGTAATTTTAATTCCTAAAATTACATCAGCAACCCCCAGATCCTTCATATCAAAACTGTTGGATAACATTCTTTTAGTGGACTTAATAATCTCAATATTAGTCCCAAGTATCAACATGTCGTCTACATAAAGACAAACAATGATACATGCGTTTCTAACTGTTTTCGTGTAAACACACTTATCGCATTCATTGATAGTGAATCCATCTTTGATCATGACACTATCAAATTTCTCATGCCATTGTTTAGGAGCCTGCTTTAAACCATATAAGGATTTTACCAATTTACACACCTTGTGTTCTTGGCCCTTGACTATAAATCCTTCTGGTTGCTCCATATATATCTCTTCATTTAATTCACCATTTAAGAATGCAGTCTTGACATCCATTTGATGGATATCTAAGTTGTGCAATACTGCAATTGCAATTAACATCCGTATGGACGTTATTCTTGTTACTGGTGAATAAGTATCGAAGTAGTCAAGTCCTTCTTTTTGCCGATAACCCTTGGCTACTAATCTAGCCTTGTACTTATCGATAGATCCATCGGGTTTTAATTTTCGTTTGAAAATCCACTTACACCCAATTGATTTACTGCCAGGAGGCAAGTTTACCAATTCTCAAGTATGATTACTTAGTATGGATTCTATTTCGCTATTTATAGCTTCTTTCCACATTTGTGCTTCTGGGGTTGACATAGCCTCTTTAAATGTTTGAGGCTCGCTCTCAATAGCGTATGCTATGAAATCTGGACCAAAAGATTTGAGATTCTAGATCTCTGACTTCTTCTTGGTTCAGTTTCCGCATTTACATTCGGTTCCTCGGAACTTTCGTCCCTAAACGCCATCTCGTGTGTTCTTTTCCCAGAAGTCTTATCTGCTTCCCGTTTGTACGGAAAGATATCTTCAAAGAACACAGCATCTCGAGATTCGATAATCATGTTTACATGAATATCAGGTATTTCTGATTTATGAACCAGAAATCTGTAGGCACTGCTATTCAAGGCATAACCTATGAATATGCAGTCCATAGTTTTTGCTCCCAACTTAGTCTTTTTGGGTAATGGTGCCAGCACCTTTGCAAGGCACCCCCACATTTTGAGGTAATGGTAGAAAGGTGTCCTTCCATGCCATAACTCGAATGGTATTAGACCAAGTTTCTTGTGGGGTACTCTATTTAGAATATAATTTGCAGTTAATAGAGATTCCCCCCACAAGTTCTGCGGAGCTCCAGAACTTACGAGCATGGAATTAACCATCTCCTTCAAAGTTCTGTTCTTCCGTTCAGCAATTCCATTCTGCTGAGGAGTGTATGGTGCTGTAGTTTGATGTATTATACCAAAACTAGCACATAACTCACTAAAATCATTTGATTCATATTCTCCGCCTCTATCGGATTTTAGAATCTTGATTTTCTTGTTGAGTTGATTCTCAACTTCGGCTTTATATGTTATAAACATATTTATTGCCTCATCCTTACTGTTTAAAAGATACACATAACAGTATCTTGTACAGTCATCGATAAAAGTAATGAAATACTTTTTACCGCCTCTAGTTGGCATAAACTTCAAATCACACAAATCGCTATGAATTAACCCTAAAGGTTCTGTATTTCGATCAATTGAGTGAAATGAATTTTTCGCCAACTTGGCCTCAACACAAATCTCACACTTGCGAATTTCTTCCAAGTTGAGTTTAAGAATATATCCCAGATTAGACAAGTTCTTCAAAGACTTGTAATTTACATGCCCTAATCTAGCATGCCACAAATTAGGAGACTCAAGCAAATAAACAAAAGAATTTCCTTTATTTATTAGCTTTGGGTACAAATACACAGACTTTTTATCTACCACTGCAACATTGGCTTTAAAAAGTCCATCAACAAGATAACCCTTTCCCACATACATCCCTCCCTTAGTAAGTACAAATTTGTCAGATTCAAAAACAATTCTAAATCCCTTCTTACTAAGTATTGATCCGGAGATCAAATTCTTGCGGATGTCTGGAACATGAAGCACATCGTTAAGAGTAAGCTCTTTCCCCGATGTCCACTTTAGGATGACCTTACCCTTTCCTTCAACCTTTGAGGAAGCTGAATTACCCATGAATAGCTGCTCATCTTGCTCTAGCCTTTGATATTCTGAGAATAACAATTTCTCTGAGCAGATGTGTCGGGTAGCTCCAGTGTCTACCCACCAATCCTTGTTGTTGGTTGTCAGATTCACTTCTGACACCACAGCTGAAAGGCTTGGAGATTCATGGTTGGTCATGTTCGCCTGTGGTTGGCTCTTCTTGTTCTTCTTAAGACGGCTGCGACATTCATTTGCTTTGTGACCTTCTTTATTGCAGATGTAACAGGTCCCTTTGAAGCGCATGTTTCTGCCGTCTTGAGCCTTGCCTTTGTACCCCTAGGAAGGCTTCTTCCTCTTCAAGCTTTTGGAAGAAGACGCTTTCCCCTTTGAGTCCTCGATCACATTTGCTTTTGCTTCGTAGGAGTTCTTGCTGCTCCTTTTCTCAGACTTGCGGTTGTCCTCCTCTATACGAAGCCTCACAATGAGATCCTCCAACTTTAGCTCCTTTCGCTTATGCTTCAGGTAGTTCTTGAAGTCTCTCCACGCAGGTGGGAGCTTCTCCACGATTGTTGCAACCTGAAAAGTTTCAGGAAGAATCATACCTTCGGCCTCTATTTCGTGCAAGATAAGTTGGAACTCTTGCACCTGACTGATTACAGTCTTGGTATCCACCATTTTGTACTCCAGAAATTGTCCTACGACGAACTTCTTGGTACCAGCATCCTCAGTCTTGTACTTCTTATCAAGACTGGCCCATAACTTCTTTGCCGTAGTGATAGGACTGTAGACATTGTAAAGAGAGTCATCCAGTCCATTTAAAACATAATTTCGGCAAAGGAAGTCACCTTGTGTCCAAGCATCGACTGCAAGGACTGAGTCCCGATCAGTTCCGAGTTCTGGTGGATCCTCCTGCAGGAATTTGGCCAGATGAAGAGTGGTCAAGTTGAAGAGCATCTTCTGTTGCCACCTCTTGAATTCTGTGCCGTCGAATTTTCCTGGCTTCTCCGGCTTCGGATTAGGAAGTGGAGTAGGCATCAAACTTTGGAGCTACATGTTTGTTGCCTTGCTAGTGCTATCTTGATTTGTCTCAGACATTTTCTGCAAGTTCAAGCAGAACAGAAGTAAGAAACAATAATTGTCTTAAGATTGTTGGTAATTCTGCTTAACAAGAATCAATCTGACAACTAATCAAGATCACTGATATATCAACAATCTAATTGGCCAGTTCGGCAAATATCAGGTGGGAGGTTTTCCGTTCAATAGAACGTTCCTTAATTTAAGAACCACCTTTCAATTTCTTTCCTTGGTTAAAGCACCAATTAGACTGAATCTAAGTCAGTCTCGATATACTGTAAAGTATATCCCCTGTATAAAGGATTTAATCCACTTATACAGTATTTAGAGTGAGGTACGCTTAGAGCGAATCTCCTTAAGACAATTATGTCCCCCGCACCGGTGCTAACGGGATAATGGACGCTGGTCTCCCAAGATACAACACTCTTTCACGGTATTTGGATAGCACTACCAAATCACCGTACGGTCGAACCTTAGTCAACCAGTACCTTCACAGGATCTTTGAAGCAGCGGTACAAGGACAAATTTCAAACGAATATTTGCCTTTACTCTCTGGAGGAGCACCCACTGTTGAGGACGAAGGAAGGTTGAAGAATATTATTTCTTCAGAAGTACTAGATTCAGACAACAATTCTTATAAAAGAATTTGTTAATTTTCCGATTCCTCTTTCAGAACAATTTTGCAGAATCTCCTTTGGAAGTCGCTTTCCTACTTCACGCTGGAAGCACAGTTCAGAACGCCGAAAATCACTTCGCGCAGATCAGAACTCAGATAAATAGAGAGAGTTGGAATTTGGTGTGTCTGAGAATGAAAATCTGGAGCGCTATTTATAGCGCTCCGGTAGGGCATTCTCGTCCGCCAAAAGTCAACAGTTGCGACGGTTCGGACAGAACCGTCGCAACCGTTCAACTGTCCAACTGCCGAACCGCACGGACAGTTTTCCGACAGCCGTTGGCAGGCGGTTCGGATCCGTTCGCAGACACCCGTTGGCGGGTGGGCTGGAGCGGATCGGGTAGCGGAGCGGATCGGGTTTGGTTCGGGTAGCGGAGTAACCCATACCCGCGACACCCGGTTCAAAAAGAACCAGGCCACGTAGGGAACCCAACCCAAACCCAAACCCGGACCCGAGCCCGGCCCGGCTCCGGCACCGGCCGGCCGCCGCCAGCGTCGGCGCGCGCGCGCGCGCACGCATGTGCGAGCATAATTTCCTCCTTTTCGCGCGCGAAAACTCCAAGTACCCAAAGGGCACGCCCTTTGTTCTCAATTTTCTCTATTTATACATCACAAGCTTCCATCCCACGGCCAATGTGGGATTAAATGCTTTTAGCTACCTTTAGTCCCATTTGGCTTTGAATTAAGCAATCTTTGGACTTGAATATCTCATTCATTCGAAGTCGGAATTGAACAAGTGAATATACCACGTTCATCCCCAATGGAAGGAGAACACACTCCAACCATCATCCAATTGATTCGATCAACGGATCTTGCCATAATTCAGCTCGAAGATTCGCCTTCATATTCTTCAATTCCAACAGAAAGAGGAAAAAAATAAACCCATCAATGAAAGAGGATCTAATCCTTAGCACAGTAAAGGAAGAAGTAATTTTTAGGAGGGAGAATTGTTGGGACATTTTAACTGCTTCATACTTTACAGGCCACTTGCTCTGCCCGGGAGAGTGCTAGAGAGAGAATGAAACATCTCCAAAGATTCTGGAGTCCTCTAATTTGCTCCAATATTAGGTAGGGTTCAAAATTATTATTGGCTCCAATTTGCACCAACAGTGTACATCCGTTTTTCTTGGACTTCATAGTGGGAGGTGCAAGTAATTTCATGGTACTCAAGTCACAATTGCATGTTGGGCATATCAGACTACAATCATCATAATGATTCTAGTTTCTTGGCTCTTGGTTTTTTATGAGCATGGCCTCCTTTAAATTTGGAAGTCTATAATGCAGCCTGAAATCTTCTCTGCAGCCTCAATGTCATTAATGATTGTACGAAACTTTGGCAAGTTGATGCTAGATGACGGCCTATGCAATGCTCCAATGTTCTTGTTAGAGGAACGGCATTGTTGTCTTCTAACTTTGCTAGATTGGGCATCCAAAGCACTTCTCCGAGTCATCTGCTCACGGTGTGCTTCTGCTTAAAAAGACAGATCAATGAGTAACTCTCTTTGGGTAGCACTGTGTTTCTATAAAGCATATATATCCAATCTTTACAAGGGATCATGTCAAAGTCATACAGAGAATTTGCAGTGATATTTAGCTTCTACTGCTAGTAAAGGCCTCTAAGATAAGTCGTGAGTTATGTGATTTCTGATCTCACTACCAACTTTTAACCTAACGCTACCAAAGCCATCATTTGGAAGTACTTCAAAAGACACAAGTTTAATTTTTAATCCCAACACCTTCAAGAAAATAAAAGATGTTGAATCAGAGACCGGCAAATAATTCATGTTACATTATAGTAAGAAAAATGATTTTCGACAGAAAGCTGCTGTTACATGACAGTTATAAATGATTTTCGAGCGGATTCATCTATTCACCCAGTTCAATCAGCCCAGAATATTTTCTGATCAAAGTTCATTCTCACGCTACAGTGCACACTTATTCGACCTGCCTGTCAATCTTTTGTATCAGCACAGTCTGATCTCTTTACCAATTATAGCCGTTCGATTTAACTATTGCCCTCCTAAAATCTCTTTACTTTTTATAGGATAATGATGGATTTGTGTAAATAGCATAGTAGGCAGCCCACTTGAATTCTTGAAATTCTTGTGAAATCAACTTACATACTCCCAAGACACACTTTTCAACATTTTATCCTTTTAGAAACTCGTGCATAAATGTTATCCTAGAGTTAGTGCCAAAGTATTCTAGTTCTATGACTCATTACTATTCCTATTAAAGCCGCATTGTGTAATCTCTCTTTTGAGAGAAACTTTTTACTTGCCAGGTTCATTGGTTCCCAATACTCGTCTTCACTCAGATCAAAATGCAATCTGTGTTAGGGCTAGCTTTTTTATGGTCAGATTGAAAAACCCATTTTTTTTAGAGGACCTTTTGCTCTGATACCATGTCGAATTGAAAAGGTGTGAATTGAATTGTCGATTCCATACCCTAATCTCATTTAAATAGAAATTGGAGATCATGTGTACAATAAGATGCGGGAAGTTTTTAAAGTGTTCCATGACGAATTCAATCGCTATGATGGAGACTGAGCATGTCTTCATCATATGATTGAAGACGAGCTAAGTCTCCATCATATTCCATGATGAATTCAATCTGGGAAGTTTTTAGACACTTCAATGTGTCTTGAGTCTTTAAAGTGTATGAAGACATGCCCAGTCTCCATCATAGCGATGAGAGTTTAAAAGATGATGGAGACTGAGTGTCTTCAATCTGGGAAGTTGCACAGGATGCCTATTCCATGACGAACTCAAATTGGATACCTAATCTCCTTCAGTCTCCATCATAGCGATAGTTAAGAGTAGTATACAGATTATAATATATATTGTATTAGAACAGTATTAGGAGTAAGATTTCTTTATTAATTGTATCTCTATATATATCTAGGCATTGCCCTCATCAATAACAATTTCAGTTTTTCTTTGTTCAACTACTGTATTGATTGATCAAGTGATTCCAGAGTGAGGCCGTTGTGGGAAACCAAAGAAGATCTGCTCGTAGTGTACGATCAACGTAGGCAATGATGAAGGAGATGATCTTTCGATCATGATCGATCCAAATCGCTTTTCCTGTAATAGTGGTACTCTTAATCTCAGTGGAAGCGTCGACCACTAGCTCATATTGACAAGGACATGTTCCTTCAATGTGTTCCAAAACAGAGTGTCCAAGAAGTGGGACTGAACCGATGCTGATCAATTGATCCAGTCTTTTGCAGATGTCAAGGTAAAATCGGTGGATACAGGATGATACTGTCGAAACTGAGGGTCCATGTCAATGAATGTAGCCGTAGAGAGCTGATTCAACTCAATGTGTTAGACAATTCAGAATTAGCTGAGTCAACTCTGTTGGTTGGGTCAATATCGGGCCAGATCTGAAAATAATACTTGGGTCGCCTATTAGCAGAGAAAAAAATTTAAAAAAACTTGATTTGGATTCAGTCCCGAACACAGTGGTAGCGACAGAGAAAAAAACCAAGGCATAGATTGATTCGATCTCGTCCGGCGGAGGTGGAGGCGGGGGCGGGGGCGGAGGGTGCTGGGATTGGATGAGTCGCGACAGAGATGGAGGAGATCGTGAGCACGACGATGACCAACAATCGTCGATCAATTTGATTTGATTTGATCGTGAGCACCGCGGAGGAGGGTGCTCGGATTGTGTCAATTCAGTTTGATTCGATCTCGATCACTTATCAGTGATGACCAACGATCGCCGATCGATTCAATCAAGATCACGTATGGGCGGATGGAGTAGCAGGAGGATCCGATCAATCTGAAGATGGGTGGTCGGGATTGTGTCGCCGCGAGGTTGATCTGAGCCGTGGGTGCGTCAGTGCCTGCGACAGAGGTTGTGGTTGCAGCGAACGACAATGGTTGAGGCAGATGATGAACGACAGTGGTTTATGGAAATTTTGTGAGATTTTCAAAAAAACTAGGGTTTTGTGAATTTTTTTTAATGGAGAATTTTTTTGTAAGGACTCTGATGTTCAGTCTAGTGGTGCTAGGGAGTACCAGCTTCTCGTCAGTCATTGTCTGCCAAACAAGAAAACCTCACCACACAGGAGTTCCACACTTGAATGCAGGGATTTTGGAGAGAGCTACAACATCTAGAGGGTACCGGGCTCGACTCTAGTGCTTCTCGAACACTTCGGAACCGTCATCAGCTCTTTATGTTCCTTATGGCTCTCCGCCCAGAGTTTCTACCATTATGTGGTCAAATCATTCATAAAGATCATGTTCTCAGTCTCAATTCTGCTCTCTGATCTAGTTGCCGAGAAGACATGTCTGCACTCACTTTCCACCTTAGCCTTTATACCTATATCTGGAAGTGAGTGTACTTACAGTTGCACCTTGATCTTCTTTTGCAGGCAGTCAACGCAACACCACCACTAGAGCTTCCAACACAGATCGTACCAGACCCTATTGTACAATATGCAAGGGGACTGATCATACTAACAGTTTCTACCGCCACTCTAATCTTGCAATCACTACAAGAAGACAGGCCACACTGAGCGCGAGTGTTTCCATCTTCATCCAGAGTTATTAGTTCAAGCACGACAACGGACGAAGCAGCAGGAACTTCTTCCCTTTCGTATTTTCTCAGTGATACTCATGCCATGGCAGTTGATACAGTTCAAATCTCACCTACAGATATCCAGCATCGCCTCGCTCAGATTGAGTTACAGCTTCAGCGCCAGTCAGCATTCGCTGGTTTCTCTGCGTCAGCTTTTTCTGTTGTCTCAGGTATTTTTTCTCTTTGGATTTTAGATTTTGGTGCCCTATGTCATATGACTTCTGATTCTACCATATTATCTTTTATCACCATTGTAGTGGTAACTTTTTAATCCGCCCAAGATCGTGACACATGTCCACCTCGTCTGAGACGGATGTGCAACGCGTAGCAACTCCTAGAACGTTTGATCCAGTTCATTCATCCAATTCGAATTTCGGACAGGTCGGTTAATTAGTAGAATAGTGAGATCTGATTACAGAGATCTCTATCTTTAAACCTAATCATCATTCAAATGAGGCTGCTACCTCTCAAAAACAGTTCGTCCTTATCTGCAACAAAGCACAGACCACCAGATAGAGATAGACTCTCTCCTATATCAATTCAAGCCAGAATGTTCAGCTTAACAGCTGTTGAGATAAAGAACTTAAGTATTCAAATTAAGCTGGACTCCTTGGCTCATCTATTTGACATAACTTATATAAATAAAGGATCCCCTCTAATGAGAAAAGGACTTCAGGTTCACCTGAATCCAGAGAACCATATTGTAACCGTCATTGACATAATGAAGCTTCTCTCTCCCTCTCCGTAGTTTTTTCCTCTTTGGGTTTTTTTACGTAATTTACTGTGTTTGCAACTGGCCTTTTCTGTGATTTGATTACCCCCACTTTCCTATTTTGGTATGTGGAGTGATTCCCAAGGAATTGCCTACTGCATTAGGTGCTTTCATTGAAAGAGATTTTGAATTCACACTCGAGGCCTCTCCGTCAAAATACCCTACTCCCTCTAAAACTACCCAGCATGACCGACATGGCTCCATCAAGGAAGAGTGTCAACCCGACTACGGCCGACTCTTCGTTCTGAGGAAAGAGCGAAAATGATAGAGGCAGCCGAACCAATGAACCGTCGGCCCACCCTATCATATGTTCACATATCAGACACAGAGAACTCCCGTCCTACCGCTGTGTCGCTACTCAGGAAGTAAACCGCCGAACCCGCACCTCTGCCCAACAAAGACCAACTCCTTCAGATGCTTTCCTCCATGCGGAAGCAGTCGGAGAATTAGCGCACGGAGATGATCCGTCTCCGTGAGGTAGCTGCCCATGAGAAAGAGGCGGCAACCCGTGCCCAGACATCTTTGCTTAAACAGATCAGAGTACAACGAGGGTCGCAATCTCCTCCCACTGGGGAAAGAGACCAGCGGGCTCCCCTTCGCCAACGTGCACACTGGAATCTGCTCACTCCACCAGAAGTTCGAGGCGCGTCAGGTCGGAGACCTACAAAGATGAAGAGGACTTTGAGGACATTCGACGTTCCCGAACACCAAAGTTCCCTCGGATTGAGGACATGGCGGACCTGGTTCAAAAGCGACTCAACCAAACGAGTTAACAATTCCCAAAAGGGATAGAATACAGTGGGTTGAGGCCCACCGACTCCCCATTATCAAGAGAGATCACCACGCTTCGCTTCTCAAAGAAGTTTGTGATGCCATCCTTTGATCATTATTCGGGAACCTCTGACCCACTCTTTCATCTCTGCCAGTACCAGGACAAGATGGCGGTCTACGCCCACGACGATCTCCTTTGTCGAGCATTTCCATCCAGCCTTAAGGGGGTCGCCTACCACTGGTTCTATTTGCTCCCGAGGAGTTCGCTCCAGAATTTTCGTGAGGTGATCGAGGCGTTCTTTAACCAGTTTTCTTCTCGGAGGGAATTCCAAAGGAACAACAACCATCTCCTCACAGTAAAGATGAAAGTCAGGGAGAGCCTGAAGAACTATGTTAACTATTTTCAGAGTCAGATAGCCCTGTTATACAACTGCAATAAGGATGTGATCGTCGCCACCTTCATCAGCGGGCTGCAGGTCACTAATCCCTTCTACAAACACCTAGCGAAGAACGACGTCACCAGAATGAGGGATATTCTTATTCGGGCTCAGAAGTATATTCAAATAGAGGAGGCGACCCGGCCTACGTTCAACCGCTCCCCGAGACAAGGCCTCGAAATTGAGAAGCTGATGCCACAATTCCCCCGAGGAAGAATTCGAGGCACAACTCCTCGGCCGTCTGCAAGCCTTCAAGGCGCGCTGCCGAATCTGGCAAGGGAGGTGAGTCGGAGCGTGACCTCACCCGATTCCGCATACCGATCGCCAGACCTTCAACGCCATTAAAGATCAGCATTGGGTCAGGCTTCCGGCCAGATCCCTCCCTCCTAACCAAAGAGGGACAAGGTCTGGTGACTACTAATCACTTCATGATGGGAGGGGCTACCTCACGGTGGAATGTCGGACCCTATGACAGTACCTCCAAGACTTGATCAACGAGGGCTATTTCCAGGAGTTCATTCTCAATCCCAGATTACCCTCGGAGGTTAGAGTGCAGAGGCAGCCTGAGGCCCCAGCCGAGCACCTTGGAAGCACCCTTGTCTAGTACCGGGAGGTGAATGCCATCTTCGGTAACTCTCCGAGAAGGCACCACCACCAAGAAGAGGACCCTCTAGTCAACAAAGCCCGCAGGGACAGTCATCCAGATATAGTAACTCGCCCCCTAAGTCTCCCGGTGGGCCAGTCCTCTTCTCGAAAGAAGATTCATATGCCGCACACTTTCGCACAACAACGCCTTAGTTGTGACAGCATACATCGGATGCTATAAAGTGTCGAAGATCCTAGTGGATGGGGGAAGTAGCGTCAACATCCTCTACTACGGCCACACCCTCGACCGAGTGGAGGAACTCCAGAGCTGGCCCGAAAATTGATCATCCCCTGAACCCAATCGCTTCTTTACGGATTCGACGGGAATAAGGCACGTTCCCCTGGCACTGTCAAGTTCCCATCCGAGCTGATCCATTCAACGTCGTGACTGAGTTCTGTATCCTAGATGTCCCATCCCCCTATAACGCCATCCTCGAGAGGTCGTGGATCCACATGATGAGAGCGGTTCCGTTCACCCATCATCAATTGCTAAAGTACTCCCACACCATCTAGAATGGCCAATATAAAAAGTGACCAAGCGATGGCCAGAACAATTGTTGCGGTTGCCCGCAAGAGGTCGAGATGGATGCCAAAAACATTTCGCGTAGAGCCCAATGAAGATTTTACAGTGGATAAGATACAGAAGAGGGTTGCTAATCAATAGCAATCAAAGGTCGACGAAAGCTCAGACCTCGACTCACCCACCGAGTCGGGGAATCCTGACAGCATGACCAAGAAAGAGCCAAAATTATTTGGGTAGATCCCCATCACCCCGAACGGACCCTCCGAATCGGCTCAAACCTGCACCTACGGGAGAAGGTACTGTTCCAATAATTCTTATTGGAAATACAGACGTATTCGCATTGTCAATCGCTGACATGCTGGGGATCGACCCCGAAGTTATCTGTCACAAGCTCTCCATATGGGCGGACGCTAAACCGATAAAGCAGAAGTCTAGGAGAATGAAAGAGGAAAAAAGTCGAGCCATCACCGATGACGTCGATCGCCTACTCCAGGCTGGCTTCGTCCGAGAAACATTCTACCCCGATTGGCTCTCTAATTCCGTCCTCGTGAAGAAAAAGAACGAGAAGTGGAGAGTCTGTATTGACTTTACGAATCTCAATGAAGCCTGTCCAAAGGACAGTTATTCCCTCCCGAGGATCGATCAACTGGTGGAAGCTCCGATGGGAAACAAGCTCCTTAGCTTCATGGACGCTTACTCCGGCTATAATCAGATCAGAATGCACCCACCAAATGAAGATAAGATAACCTTCACCACAAGTCGGGGAATTTACTGCTACAAGGTGATGCCCTTCGGACTCAAGAACGCAGGTGCTACCTTCCAGCGGATGGTAAACAAGGTCTTCAAGGACCTTATTGGGAACACCATGGAGGTGTATGTAGATGATATCTTGTGAAAAGTGTACATCGCACGGAGCACCTCCAACATTTCGACAAAGCTTTCAATCTCCTCAGGCAATACGAGGTAAAACTCAATCTCGAGAAGTGTATATTTGGAGTAACCTCTTGAAAGTTCTTAGGATATCTGGTCACCCAACGAGGCATCGAGACCGACCCCGTTCAAATATCAGCAATCCTGACATGAGGTCGCCCACCTGTATAAAGGAGGTCCAGACGCTGAACGGGCGTCTCGTAGCCCTCAATCGATTCATCTACCGATCCACAGACAAATGCAAGTTGTTCCAAGCCCTGAAGAAAAAGGCAGCGGACTTCCGCGGGAACGAGGAATGTGAGTAGCCTTTCAGGAGTTGAAGAGATACTTAGTCTCACCCCCTGCTATCGAAACCTGCCCCGGGAGAGATGTTGTACCTTTACTTTGCAGTCTCGAAGTTAGCAGTGAGCGAGCCTTGGTTAGAGAGGAAGAAGGCGCCCAGAAGCCAGTATACTACGTCAGTCATACCATGAACGGCGTCAGACCAGATACCAAAGGCTGGAGAAGATAGTGTTGGCCATCTTCATCATCTTGAGGAAGCTCAAGCACTACTTCCAAACCTTCCCGATCACGGTCCTCACCGAGCACCCCTTGAGGTCCATCATGGAAAACCCGAAGCGACGGGAAGGATATCAAAATGGGTCCCAGAGCTCATATCCTATGAGCTCAAGTATGAGCCGAGGGCAGTGATCAAAGGCCAGGTACTGGTTGACTTCATCGCCGACTTCACCCCGGGAATCACAGGGCATACTGGCCAACTTGACGGATGGATCCTGAATGTTGATGGAGCCTCCAACAGCAAGGGGGCAGGAATTGGAATCGTTCTCGTTACCCGTAGGGGTCTATCATCGAGTAGTCGTTCACCCTAGGCTTCTTGCATCCAACAACGAAGCGGAATATGAAACTGTCTTAGCAGGGCTCCAAGCAGCTATTACCCTCAGAGTTACGGGGCTCGAAGTTCGATGTGACTCATCGCTGGTAGTCAACCAAGTCAGCGGCGAAAACATCGCAAGAGATTCTCGCATGGCAGACTACCTACAACTCGTTCTTAAATTAAAGTCCAAAATCCCCCGATGCGACTTCAAGTGGATCCCCAGGTCCGCAAATAACCACGCAGACTCACTTGCCAACCTGGGGGCAACTGTGAAGTTCTAGCTCAGGCAAGAAATCCCCGTCGAGCACATAATTAATTCAAGCATCCAGCAACCGGCGGTAGAGGTCCCACGCCTCGACACCTCACCGAGGTGGAGAGTCCCATCATTTCTTACTTAAAGGACGGGACACTTTCTGACAATAGAGCAGAGGCAAGGAAACTCCAACACGTGACTACCCGGTACGTACTTCTGGGAGATATTGAACAAGAAATCCTACTCCAACCTCCACCCCGACCCATATCTGAGATACCTTAGTCCGGAGGAAGCTCGAAAGGTGGTGTAGGAAATCCACGATGGAGACTGTGAGAACTACGTGAGAGAACGCTCCCTCGCCCACAAGGTCATCAACCAAGGGTACTATTGGCCTAAGATATTCGATGACGCTAAGAATTACGTGAGAAAATGTCCCCAATAACAGATATTCGCTCCAGCATCAAGCGACCGAGCTCTGGCCTCCATACCTTGTCAAGGTTCTAAATATCGGATATAGGGATTGTATCGGATGGGGCTTTTTCATATCGGATATCGAATATCGGGGGAGATATCGGGGATACGCGCGCATATCGGGCATTCACATCGGACACTATATATAATGAAATACTGATAACTAAAAGTTGGTTTAGTGTCATAGATATCATCTACCTAATAAAATGATGAAATATGTAAGCAAAGGCAGTAAAATATAATGTACATTTGCACGCAGTGGTACAATAAATAAGTTATTTCATATCGGGTGATATATCAGGTGATTTATCGGCTGATATCGGCAATTTATTGGTCGATATTTCAAATATCGGCCGTTTTTTGCTGCAAACGATATGGCGAACGATTTCTCCATATCGTATCGGTAGCAGGCAAAAAAGGAAATATCGGATGATATCTCGGCCGACTCGGCCGATATTTAAAACAAGGCACCTTGTGCAGCCCGTGCCCTTCATGCAATGGGGACTGGACATAGTCGGACCTCTCCCACCAGCACAGCCCCAGCTACGTTTCTTGATGGTCGCCACCGACTACTTTACTAAGTGGATTGAGGCAGTACCGCTCTCCGAGGTCAGCGGGCAACAAATTATCAAGTTCCTCTGGCAAAATATAGTATAAGCCGCTTCGGGATTCCCCACACTATTAACTCTGACAATGGAACCAACTTCGCCAGCAAGCAAGTAGCTAGTTTCTGCGCCAAATACAATATCGCTCACCGATTCTCCTCACCTTACTAACCTCAAGGCAATGGCCAGGCTGAAATCAGCAATCGCACCATTTTTGACAACCTATGCAAAAGCTTAGACAAAGCTAAAGGGCAAATGGGCGGAAAAACTCTCTGAGTA
This sequence comes from Agave tequilana, assembly GCA_038442645.1. NCBI lineage: Eukaryota > Viridiplantae > Streptophyta > Magnoliopsida > Asparagales > Asparagaceae > Agave > Agave tequilana. The sequence goes on from JAVJIF010015942.1 coordinate 77,517, forward strand.
CTATAGGACCACCAAACGCGTTGCGATCGGAGAAACCCCATTCTCGTTGGCATATGGGACGAAGGCTATCATCCCGATCGACATCAACATGCCAACACTCCGGGTAGAAGGAGTGGTCCCAGATCAGAACGACGCCCTGCTCTGTCTGACGCTTGATCACTCAGAGGAAAGACGTTAACAGGCCTAAATTCGCATCGCGGCGTATCAACAGCAAATCCAGGCGGCTCACCACAAGAAGGTGAAGTCCAAGGAATTCCAAATTGAAGATCTGATCCTGAGGCGCGTGATTCAGAACAGTCGGCAGAAGGATCACGAAAAATTAGGGCCCAAGTGGGAGGGTCCTTACATTATCGCTTGCGAAGGCAACGGGTCCTACACCCTACTCGATCAGGACGGGTGCCAACTCAATAAGCAGTGGAACTCCTTTCACTTAAAGTGATATTATATGTAAGACATGAAAACCTTCAATGAAAAAATCATTTTCTACTCATATTTCTCCCTGTTCAAGTATCTACTCTGAGCAAAGTGCATAGTCTCTACAGACTACACGGGTTCTTCTACACCCTGACGGCACCCCTCAGAGAAAACCTCGATGACTATCTGAGCAGGCCCGCGGCCTATACGGGTCCCATACACCCTAACGGACCCCTCAAGAAACCTCCTGAAAGATGGAGGCTCGCCCACGTCGGATGCCCAGATCCAGCCAATGATGGGTTAAAACCCCGGTGACTGCCTGAGCAAGCCCACAACCTAGATGGGTCCTCTACACCCAGAAAGCAACCCATCGGGAAGCTCCCTAGAGACAGAGCCATGCCCAATAAACCTCTCTGAGATCAACTCACTTGGATCCTCTACACCCTAGCAGCTAACTCCCCGAGGAACCCCTGAAAGACGGAGTTCACTCCTAACAGGCGGGCTTCTCCCCAACTGAGAACCCCTACCAGGGGGCTACTCACTGAATCATTTCTGGTGCTACGAAACTAGATATCCCCGAGAAGCAAAAAGATCACAACCATAAACAAGGCAAGATTCAAACAAAAATATTATTGATTGTCTTTTCTATGTATTACAAAATTGCTATATCACATCTGTCCTTTTACAAGTACGGATACATCTAACAAATGTGATGCAAATACAAGTTTTGGTTTTACACGTGCGCGTTCTTCCTGAGCAAAAAAGTAGGGGCACTCGTTGCCACATCTTCGTCCATGTCCTGCTGATGACTCCTAAGCGAGCAATCCCCCCAGAGCTGGACGAGCGATGATACCAAGAACTCCCAGGAAGATCACAGCAAGAGAACCAAGATCATATTGCAGACTGAAAGCTGCAAGGTGATGGAGGATACCTATACCAAGACCGTAACTCCGGAGCGGAGGCTAACAAGGAGGCGGCACCCCATAAGGGCACAGACGATCGGCCCCTGATACCAGAGCCGTCGTCAAATACCCTTATGCTCCCTGCTACATGCTCGTTGTGAGGTAAGAAAGGGGAACAAGAACAAACTTCACCCCAGTCTGCTCTGACCAATGGTTAGACGCACAGACCAAGCAGAAGATAGTTTATTCCATATCCATCCTCGCAACTGGACCTCGTCGCAAGAACTGAGGTTGCTTGTAATATCTCTAGTTGATAATACAGTATTTATATTTTATGAATTTATTTTTTTTATTTGTGATTTATCCTTATTAAAATTTACAAATTTCTTAGAGATATTTGATGTTAAATTGCTTTTATACATTAGTAGTAATATTTCTTATTAACATTAGTAATTTCTATTACTATTGCTATAATTATTAATAATACCTGTTATTAGTAGTAGCGGTAGTATTTAATAATAATTATTGTTGTTAATATTGTAACTATCATTATTATTGTTATTTTAATTACTATTATTATTATCCATATTGTTAATTATTGATATTACAAGATTTAATATTAATTATAGTAGTTTTGTTAATTACTGTTATTGTCATTGTTATGATATTATTAGTATTATTATTATGGTTATTATTATTTTCATTATTACTATGGTTATCCTTATTTTAATTATTATTGTTATTATGGTTAATAATTATTTATTACTAACATTGGTCATTATACTATTGTTGCTATTATTGTTTTCCAAGCTCAAAGCCCCAAACCCATATACCCCTAAACCGTTAACCCATAATCCTAAATCCTATCTACTAATCCTAATCCTGACTAAATCCCAAAATCCTAACTAATTAACCCTAATCTAATCTTTTCCCTTTTCCCTTCATCAATCTGCATCTCCATCTTCTTCTCCTCTCGTTCCCAGCACCTACAATCCATTGTCGCGCCTCCATGTCTCTCTCTTAAGCCAAGAGCTGCTCTCCCCCAATCCGCTAGCGTAGCCTGGGCTCCCATCTTCCTTGGCCAGCGCGTCCAGCAACCCACACGCAGCCCACCCATGGCAACCACGACAACACCCGCAGCCGCCACCATGCCACAACCATCTCAACCCCCAAACACTCTATTGGCCCAAAAGCCTATCACTCTACTTTTGATGATGATTAACTCATGTAGTTATAGTTTACTAATAATCTTGTGTTTAATTATTCTCATATATTTGATCAAGATATTGGTAGGTGTCTACCTTCAACAAAGGAGTTTTGGAGCTTACACGTATTGATTCAAAAGCTCGCGCGTCAAGATCGCATCTAGCACTCGGTTGGAGTCAAACTCGTTGGATCGTGTTTGGATAGAGTCAGCTTAGAGTAGGAGTTCTACAAGAAGACTTCGGTTTGTATTTAATTTATTTAGTTTAGATCTGTAAAGGTAGATAGTGTTGATATGCTCAAGTTCACACACACAAGTTTCAATATGTTTGGTTATTTCATAACAAAAACATAGATATATCTTATATGTAAATTGGATTCTATCCATATATAATATACGTCAAAGTTGTTTCAATATCATATTTTTGTATTTATACAAGTTTTGGAGAAAACGGTTTTTCATTTCAAAAATCCAAGTTTTGAAAAATACGGATTTTGTGTTTAAGCCTAATTTCAATATCACAAAAATAGTTCAAATAGTTTGTAATATGTGTTGATTTTTGGTCACACATGTTTGGTATTCAAAAATCTTATAAGAACTTATTTTTGTGAAATTTATGTGATTTTATGGGATTTAATTGATTTTAAATAACCTATGTTTCAAGTCCCAGAATTCCCAGCCAAACACACTGGCGGTCGACCCGACGGTCGACCGGACCAGGAGTCGATCAACCAGACAGGTCGACCGATGTGCACGCAAACGTGCACATGGCCAGCCCAAAAGGCCAGTCGACCGCGCGGTCGACCGACTGAAAGCACCCAACTATCGGGTGCTGGCCGGTCGACCGGGCGATCGACCGAAGGCTGTGGTCGGTAGACCGGGCACAATGGTCAGAAATATGACTGTTGCGCCGGTCGACTGGGCGGTCGACCGAAAGGTCATTTTTGACCTTTCCAGACTGCCAACGGGTAGATTTTTAAGAGACTATATATAAGCCTTCTCTTGAGTTGATTTTAATAAGTTTTTAGACAGCAAAAATTCTCATCTTTACAAGTGTTTTAGCAAGAAGTTTTCAAAGAGTTTTTGGGCTACAAAGTTTTATTTTTATTTGTTTTAAAGTGTTAGAAAATTCAAAGAAAAGAGAGCCATTGGGAGATTGGTTTTGATCTTGATTTCAATATCTATTTGGTGTTTTTCCTAAGTGTTTTTTTTTTGTTATTTTCATTCCAAACACTTTGTTTTCTCACACTTGAGCTATCATCTCTATCCTATCTATAGGATTTTATTTTTGTGGGAAAATTAGTTTGTGGTTTATTGAGATCACCAAGGTTGTTTGTGGTTTTTGAGATCACCAAGAGTGTAACTTTCTCTTTGCTTTGGTTTGTGCCTATCCCTCCAAGTGTAGAGGAGGATGAGCTTTGATTTTTTGTTCATCCCTCTTGTGTAGAGGTGATTGAGGTTGTGCTTTGGGTTGGTTGTTATCCCTCTTGTGTAGAGGTGATTGTGGTGGAGTTTTAGCTTAGAGCCTTATCCCTCTTGTGTGAGGTGATTGTTGTTGTGCCTTACCTCTTGTGTAGAGGTTGTTTTGTTGGAGAGAGGAGTTGTGTACTCTTAATTTGTATTTACCAAATCCTCGGTGGTGGTTCCCTGTATGGGAAGTCTTGTGTGGACGTATAGTGAAAATCCTTCTGTGTGAAGGCGGGGACGTAGAGCAGTGGCTCGAACCTCGAAACATATCTCGGTGTTTGCGATTGATCCACTATCTCTAAACTCTCTCTCTCTCTTTTATATCTTACATTGATTTATATTATTCATATCATATATATGCTTGGTATTGATTGTGTGCCTCACTAGTGTTGAACGAAGAGAGCTTCATATAGCACCTCAACTCTTATTTAGAGAAATTTAAAGGAGATAGTCCAGAGCCCGTCACCGGGAATTCGGCTACACTCTTTAGTTACACTTAGTGTGTTATAATTAGTTTTTAATTTCGCATCTTTTGTCATTAGATTAGTCATACACCTATTCACTCCACCTCTAGGTGTATTTTCAATTGGTATCAGAGCCTACACTCCTGATATTAGGTTTAACCACCTAGGAGTGAGATCTTGGCTAGCTAATCTAGTATTGCATTTGCATACATATAGTTTATACACTCATGGATTACCTTGCCCCTCCTATGTTTGATGTTTTTAACATCGATATATGAAAACTTAGAATGAGTGCCTATTTAAAAACCCTAGGAATGCATGTTTACCTTGCTACTACCAAGAAATCTTATCTTGGTAATAACAAGCATATAGAAGCCAATGCACAAGCCCTAGAGGCACTTAGACGCACTCTTATAAAGATTATCTTTCTATAGTTTCTCATTATAATTCCGCTTTAGCAGTGTGGAACACTTTGACCTCTCCCGCGCTATAAACGATGAAACATGTGGAGAAGGAATCTAGTGGAGATGAGTCCAACAATACTTGCTACATAGTCCAAGGGAATGACTCCCTTGAGGTACATTCAGAAACTCATCTAGATGATTGTGCCAGTTCTTCAGGTGATGACATTATGGATGCCGATGCATTAAATGAAGAACTATCTATTGTTTGTGAAAACTTGCTTGAAAAGTATCAAATTTTGAAAAAGAAAAGTTTTAAATTAAATAAAGAAAATAAGAATTGTGTTCAAAACTTGATTTAGTTTTATAAGAAAGGGATGAGATTTCAAGTGAAAGGGGCGCATTGAAATCCCAACTTGACCTTGCTCTAAATGAAAACAAAATTTTAAAGAGTAAAAATGATTATAATGATGTTTTGAAGAAAAATAAGGTTTTGACTTCAAAACTCGATATTGTTTTAAAAGAGAACAATTCTTTGAAAAATAAAATAGCTTTGATTTCAAAAGAATTGGAACTTGTTTCAAAAGAAAATAAATCTTTGAAAAATGATTTGTCTTCCCTTGTTTGTCATATTTCTAGTCCTTCTTCTAGTGATAAACATGATGCATGCTCCACTTTGCCTTCAAATATTAAAATGATATTTGTACTTTGAAGAAAAATATTGATTGTTTGAGCTCCACTTTGAGCCAATAATGTGCCATGAACAACACACGTTTGGAATCCATGTTTCGCAAGAAACATGCTCCTCATATGCATGCACACCATACACGGCATACACATGCTCATCATGCTCACACACGACACGATATATGCTCATGTGTACACTTGTACACATTGTAAAATTTTGTTATGATAAATGATTCAAATTTTGCAAATAAATTTGTTTGGGTTAGAAAAGATACTCACCTCCATGGACCCAATAGAGTATGGGTACCAAAATCTACTCCTATTGTATTTGATGTAGGTGTGAGCTCTCGCTTGATGTGAGGGTGTTGGTGCCTTGATGGTGGATGCGTTCCGAGCTAAATGGTGACAATTTTGGATGCATCACTTTCAAGGAAAGTTTAGTGGGAGGACCACCATGGTTTGGAGATTTAGAGATTAGCCCTAATGATTTGGTAACTATCTCTAACTCTCATTTACTTTACATGCTCTCATTGATTGACTTTTAGCATGTTTTGATTTTTCATGATTATTTTGTTAAATGTCATGTTAATTAGACTTGTGATATACATATGTAGTAATTGAGATACACACATATTCATATGGATTCATATTTTGTGTTCTCACTCTAGTTTAGCTATTGTGTATATCCTAAATTTAAAGCATCTGCATCTACCCTAATGATCATACTTGGTTTTTGTACTTCATGTTTTGATTATATGTTTAAATGTAGTTTTCATTAAAACTTGTGTTTATACTTGTACAACTAGTGAGCCACATTTGATTATTATATGTTTGTACTATGTTGCTCATTTGTACCCATTAGATGTACTTGTATAGTCTAGTTTGATGATTCTTGCATTTTAACTTGTATTCCCCATTTATGTATATGTTTTTATAATAATGTATTTAGCTTCATGTATATGTCAATTTTGTCAAAACTGTAGATATACATGTATATCCTAGAGTCACTTGCTTTTCATGCAAATTTTTATTATGGACTCGTTTGTATTTAGAATATGTATGTATACTTCTAGTTTAGACAAAACATACTATGCCTTGAAATTGGTATTGTTTTGATGAAAATTAAATTTTCATATTTTTCATGTTTATAAAAGGAATTTTATTGAGCTTTATTGCCTCTTTCCATGATGTTGATTACATGACTTTTTATACTATGTTTGGTGTTTACTTATATTTTTTTGTTTCGTGAGGTTATGTAAGCTTTACTGCTATTTGAGTGTCGATGATTGTGTGATTTTCATGTTCTCATGAATTTATTCATGTTTTATTCCTTACTTGAAGGATTTCGTACTAGTTTTTTAAACTATCTTTAAACTAGTTTTTATTCTTCAATTGGTAAAGTTTTCAAATTATGCTAAAATATTTTCAAATCATGATTTTTGAAAACCCCTACCATCAAAGGGCGGTTGGTTGGGCGACCATGCCTTGTTGCTCTAATTGAACAACTATTTAAATATGTGCATGAATCGGGTGGATAGTTATGAGTAATACACATGATCTTCATGATATTTCACTTTTGTATACTCATATATGTTTTCTATATATATATGTATGCTTCAAATTTCAAATAATATCAATTTCAATTGGTATTTTCTTTTTCATACATTTATATGATTTGATTGTGTGTGTTTTACCATATTCTTACATGTTTAAAGCACAAATTATGTTTATGCTAAGCTTGACTAATTTTTTTTAAATGTAAATTGGTATCTTTATAAGCTTTAGCATTATTTTCAATTGGTATTACAATTGACATTTTATTGGTATCAATAATCTTAAATTGGTATTATTCTCAATTTGGTATCCTTATTGCAAAATGAGTTGTGTTTAACTAAAATTTGGTTTTTACTTTCAATTGGTACCAAAATTTATTAGATATTTTCAATTGGTACATTTTGATTTCAATTGATATCAAACTTACAATGTTTCATTTTTAATTGGTATCAAAATCTTCTATTGGTATCTTAAAATTTTTGTTTATTTACAAGTGGTACCAACATTTGTTCTTGTCAGCTACAATTTTCAATTGGTATCTACAATTTAATTTCATTGGTATCAAAATTTGTTTTGTTGACCTAAGAAAATTCAAATTTTGTTTTATAAGTGATTTCAAGATGTTTTGATATGTATTGCTTATATGCAAGGGGAGCTTAACATCTCCTATATATATAGATTCATGTTGAGAGTATCTCACATTGAGGAGTTTGACCTCTCTTCTTTATGTGATACGCGTATGTAGAGAGAGCTTTACATCTCCACTTATACATTATATATTATGCGTTATGTGGTTAGGGTCTAGTCATCTCTTTTCATGTAATGCATGTATGCAGGGGGAGTTAACTTTACGTCTCTCCTCTTCATGAATGTATATCACATGTATCTTTATTGCTTGTTTTTCTTTCGCCCCTTTATTGATGAATTGACAAAAGGGGGGAGAAGTATTAGAGAGTTTATATATGCATGTTTATTTCATTTCTTTGTTTATGCAAAAAGGGAGAGAAAAATTGCTATGCATGTTTATTTCCATATTTATGCATATCATGGAATATCTTTATGTTTATTGCTATGCATGAGTTAAGGGAGCTTCTATGAAGCTTAACTTTAATCCATGCATATATATAACTCCATGAGTTTTGTCATCATCAAAAAGGGGAAAATTGTTGGCCCAAAGGCCCATCACTCTAGTTTTGATGATGATTAACTCATGTAGTTATAGTTTACTAATAATCTTGTGTTTAATTAGTCTCAGATATTTGATCAAGATATTAGTAGGTGTCTAACTTCAACAAAGGAGTTTTGGAGCTTACATGTGTTGATTCAAGAGCTCGCGCGTCAAGATCGCATCTAGCACTCGGTTGGAGTCAAGCTCGTTGGATCGCGTTTGGATCGAGTCGGCTTGGAGTAGGAGTTCTACAAGAAGACTTCGGTTAGTATTTAGTTTAGATCTTGTGTAAAGGTAGATAGTGTTGATATGCTCAAGTTCACACATACACACAAGTTTCAATATGTTTGGTTTTCGGTTTAACCGGTTTTAGATTTCATAATAAAAACATAGATATATTTTATATGTATATTGGATTCTATCCATATACAATATGCGTCAAAGTTGTTTCAATATCATGTTTTTGTATTTATACAAGTTTTGGAGAAAACGGTTTTTCATTTCAAAAAATCAAGTTTTAGAAAATACGGATTTTGTGTTTAAGCCTAATTTCAATATCACAAAAATAGTTCAAATAGTTTGTAATATGTGTTGATTTTTGGTCACACATGTTTGGTATTCAAAGATCTTTCAAGAACTTATTTTTGTAGAATTTATATGATTTTATGGGATTTAATTGGTATTAAATAACCTATGTTTCACGTCCCAGAATTCCTAGCCAGACACACTGGAGGTCAACCGGACGGTCGACCGGACCAGGAGTCGGTCGACCGGACCGGTCGACCAATGTGCACGCAAACGTGCACATGGCCCGCCTAAAAGGCCGGTCGACCGCGCGGTTGACCGACTGAAAGCACCTAACTCTCGGGTGTTGGCTGGTCGACCGAGCGGTTGACCGAAGGCTATGGCCGATCGACCGGGCGGTCGACCAGAGGCACAACGGTCAGAAATATGACCGTTACGCTGGTCGACCGGGCGGTCAACTGGAAGGTCATTTTTTACCTTTCCAGACTGCCAACGGGCAGATTTTTGACCTTTATCCCAGGTAGATAAATCTCCGACACATACTTCTAGCACAGGAACTTGCACATTTGTTGGAATCAACAAGTACATTCGAGAGTCTTGTTATGGCAAAAAAGTTTAGAAAATACGGATTTTGTGTTTAAGCCTAATTTCAATATCACAAAAATAGTTCAAATAGTTTGTAATATGTGTTGATTTTTGGTCACACATGTTTGGTATTTAAAGATCTTACAAGAACTTATTTTTGTAGAATTATATGATTTTATGAGATTTAATTGGTATTAAATAACCTATGTTTCACGTCCCAGAATTCTTAGCCAGACACACTGGCGGTCAACCGGACGGTCGACCGGACCAGGAGTCGGTTGACCGGACCAGTCGACCAATGTGCACGCAAACGTGCACATGGCCCGCCTAAAAGGCCGGTCGACCGCGCGGTTGACCGACTGAAAGCACCTAACTCTCGGGTGCTGGCTGGTCGACCGAGCGGTTGACCGAAGGCTATGGTCGGTCGACCGGGCGGTCGACCAGAGGCACAACGGTCAGAAATATGACCGCTGCGCTGGTCGACCGGGCGGTCGACTGGAAGGTCATTTTTGACCTTTCTAGACTGCCAACGGGCAGATTTTTGAGAGGCTATATATATGCCTTCTCTTGAGCTGATTTTAACAAATTTTTAAAGAGCAAAAATTCTCATCTTTACAAGTGTTTTAGCAAGAAGTTTTCAAAGAGTTTTTGGGCTACAAAGTTTTATTTTTATTTGTTTTAAAGTGTTGAAAAATTCAAAAAAAGGAGTCTTTGGGAGATTAATTTTGATCTTGATTTCAATATCTATTTGGTATTTTTCTCAAGTGTTTTTCTTTATTATTTTCATTCCAAACACATTATTTTCTCACACTTGAGCTATCATCTCTATCATATCTATAAGATTTTGTTTTTGTGGGAAAATTAGTTTGTGGTCTATTGAGATCACCAAGGTTGTTTGTAGTTTTTGAGATCACCAAGGGTGTAACTTTCTCTTTGCTTTGTGGCTATCCCTCTAAGTGTAGAGGAGGATGAGCTTTGGTTTTGTGTTTATCCCTCTTGTGTAGAGGTGAATGAGGTTGTGCTTTGGGTTGGTTGTTATCCCTCTTGTGTAGAGGTGATTGTGGTGGAGTTTTAGCTTAGAGCCTTATCCCTCTTGTGTGAGGTGATTGTTGTTGTGCTTTGCCTCTTGTGTAGAGGTTATTTTGTTGGAGAGAGGAGTTGTGTACTCCTAGTTTGTATTTGTCAAATCCTCGGTGACGGTTCCCTGTGTGGGAAGTCCTGTGTGGACGAATAGTAAAAATCCTTCAGTGTGAAGGCCGGGACGTAAAGCAGTGGCTCGAACCTCGAAATATATCTCGGTGTTTGCGATTGATCCACTATTTCTAAACTCTCTCTTTTATATCTTGCATTGATTCATATTGCTAATATCATATATATATGCTTGGTACTGATTGTGTGCCTCACTAGTGTTGAACCAAGAGAGCTTAATATAACACCTCAACTCTTATTTAGAGAAATTTAGAGGAGATAGTTCAGAGCCCGTCACCGGGAATTCGGCTACACTCTTTGGTTACACTTAGTGTGTTGCAATTAATTTTAATTCTGCTTCTTTTGTCATTAGATTAGTCATACACCTATTCACCCCCGCTCTAAGTGTATTTTCACATTCCTCCACGCAAGCCCTCCCCCTGATCTGCACCTGCGTCCTCTCTTCCCACGGCAAAGCAACCCCATGGTGTTGTCCCATGCGCCATCTTCTCCGGCAAGGTCCGATCTATGCGACAGCATTCTCCCATGCCGCAAGCTTCCCCTCTCGTGCATCCAACCCTTATCCAAGCTCCTCCCATGCCGAGCTTTCCCCCCTTCCATGCCGTGGTGCTCCAATCTCTCCCGCCGCGCCAACCTCCACACGAACACCTCCGCCAAGCACATTTTCCCCCTCTGCGTGAGTCTTTTCCTCTCTTCCATTTATCTGTGAATTATTTTTTTTTTTTGGGGGGGGGGGGGTATGTTATTTGTGTGTGCATGTGTATTTAATGTGTGTGAAATTTGAATGAATGTGTGTGTGCGCGCGCGCGCATTATGTGGTGTTGGGTGTTGGTATATTAAGGTGTTAATATATTTTGTGTAGTTAGTATGTGTATAATATATGCATGTGCATGGATTAATGGGTATGTTGTTAATGCGTGTGAGTGCATGTGAATGAAAATTTTGTGAATATAGGTGGGTGTGTAAGTATATGTGTGTTGGTATTTATTAATATATACATACATTAATGTGTGGTGAGAGTATCTATATATGAGTATGTATATGCATGTGTGTTTAGGTGTATGTTCGTGTGAGTTCATGTGTGTTCGTCTGCATGCTACAGCGTTGCGGACCCGCTAGTGCAACCCGAACCCGGTAACAAGAGACCCGAACCCGAGCGGATTTGTTCTTGTTATGGACCCAATACAGTGGCAATTCGAAGACCGATTTATGGGATGATCCAGAGATCCGTACCGGTTTGTGCAGTGAAGACCAGACGGTGATTCGGTTCCAAAACTGCGTTATTTCATGTGAGTATTTGTTCTTGTGTATTTTCTTATTTACCGTTGTCAATAGACATCTATATATCACTCGTATCATTTCATGTGACTGATTTATTTTACCAGTTTGACTACCTGTATCACTTCATGAGGCATCAGTGAGTGTTCGCCTTATTTATTTAATTGATTTGAGAATTTGTCAGCGTTATTTCATGTGTTGGTAATTTGTTGTTGTTGGCTTAGGCCTAAAATTGGAATATCTTAGACTGTAACTTAACTCGATCTATTGATTGGCTGGATTAGTTTATATTTGAGAATCACATGTATATGGACCTTGTATTCGAATATTGAGATATTAGACTTATATCATTTCATGTACAGATGATTACCATTTCGGACTCGGAGTAGTTGTAAAGGAACTTGAACAGTATACTAGATTGATCTTACGTTGGATTGGTTCGTGATTGTGGTTAAAAATCCATATTTTATATGAATAATTATCAGACTTGATATTCCTTTATTCCGTGATAATTCAGTTAAGAATTTATTTGAGTATTTGAGGACATATTGTGATGTTACTTTATTAAGAGATTAGATTTCTTGATGCTTGGATCGATATATGGACTCAGTTAAAATCTGAGTTAATATGAGACTTGCATTCTTGTTATTGGATCTTGATTAGTATTAGATATGATTGTTTAGTCGGATTATTAATTGTAAGTATTTTTGGATTCACTGATTAGTTGTCAGAGTATTAATGATCTTATCGATGTTGATTATCAGATGTAAGGATATTCTAGATTCCATAATGACTGAGGATGTTCTACTCGTTTGTAATTTCAGTATTTGTTGATTTAAGTTGATCGAGGATAATCAGTAGACGACTTTTCATGATTGGATCTTAATTTATTCAGTTATAGAGATAGAGTTATTGTGGGATTGATTTTGTTGGTATCGATGGTCTTATACTTCAGAGTTGATAGCAGTTATTGTTTGATCTTGGTTTTTAGTGATTTAGAGGATTAGAACAATTGGTAACAATGAGAGAACTGGTTATTGGCTTATTAAACTTGTGGTTTAGTGTACCAGATTACCTTGCATAAATGGTATTTCATGTTTACTATGACTGCATCAAGATCATGAGTTGATGGATTCCTTATAGTTATATACAGTACGAGTAGATGAGATCTTGATCAGTTTTTATGAGATTGTACACTGACTAAATGGTGCAAGACTATTACTGTATTAATTCATGTTACTGAAAGTTCCTGGGAAAGTATCGTTAGACCTAATACTCGGTACAGCTCTATTCATCGTATATAAAGTTATTGTTCACTGTTCTTATTACTGTACACCGTGTATACGATTACTGTTACTGTCATTGTATCGTCCCAGTACTCTAGCAACATGGATATTGACTGATTTAACTGATTTAATTAATAATGTAAATGGACAACTTATACTGAGATTTGGGAAATTAATAGAAGAGACAGCGTCTGTATTTTGGGTAGACCTAGGATATAGGTTGCGCAGCCGACTTACGGTTCCACTGCAGGGTTCCGAGGGAATGACTGAAATCCCATCTGTTTATTGTTCCACAATGTTACAGTGAGTATTATTCCACAGTAATACTGTGAGTACTGTTACTGACTACCTAGCGGTATGGCCTGGTTCAGCGCCAGGCATCTGGGCAGTGGTCCCGGGTATGTAGGGACCCACCTAAAGTATGGACAATGTCTCAAATCAATCAGTTTCAATAATTTAGGACTCTGATTAACACGTGCAGTAGGCATAATATGGGATGCGTCTATTACAAGTGACAATTGGTGTTCACTGACATAATTAATATTGATAAACTGTTATTATGTATTATAATTGACTGTACTCACCTGATTGAACTCATATAAGTTATAATAGACATATAATTATACACATGACTGGATTGTAACCAGACTAGTGACATATGCTAGGTTACACATCTTGACATCAGTTGTTTGTTTACAGTTGTATTAGTTGTCTTTTATCTGCAGACTTATTCATGTTATTGTTATTCAGCTATCTTTTATTTTCAGCTTTAGACTTATCGTTATTTTATACACACTGTTTATATACACGAGCACTTCTTTTCTTATACACTCATTAGGTCGCTTCTGACGACCATGGATTTGCACGTCCAGATATTGGACGCTTTATTATATTGTTTAGGTGTTCGTTGAGCTCGTACGCTTCGCGAGGAGCTGGAGTTTCTCCCTATTTGATTCTGATATTCTTGCCTCCTTTTATTCCTATTTCTGTACTTTTCTTAATTCTTGTATATTAGATTCAGTCTTTATTCCATTTCTTTTTTTATATGATATCATGTGTGGATGCTTATATGTGATATTGCAGTGATTATTGATTTATTATGGTTTATATTTATACCTTGTTTCGCGTTACTTAAGGCCTAGCTCGTATATGTAAGGTATTTTCCTTACTTATATGCGTCGTCGACTTGCGTCGCGTTTCCGCTTCAGCGTATTTTGGGAAGCGGGGGTGATATTGCTTGACGAGCCCCATCGCAAGAACTGAGACTGTTCGACGAATAGACTCTTAAATATTAGGAGTGCAGTAGGCAACACCACCCATTCCATCTCCTTCCTCACCGAATGAAGGACAAAGAAGACATCACTGTTTGCAGAACAGAACAAGCCCTTAAAATACCAAAAACTTTTAGAAGGCAGTCCAGGTCCCTCCTGAGGAATCCCATCCTATATATAAAGGGGAAGAAGCCCAAGAGCCAACCTCCTAGGCTCCTAATCCCAAAGGAAGTGAAGCATCACTCCACTGAAGATCCTACACGTGTCATAGAAGAAGGGACTCGAGCCGTCACGCTAAATGCGCCATGCCTTCCTCAAAAAATACCCACCTTCATAAGAGACAGTTACCTTCCCAAAGTCGATACTTGAGATATATAGCACCCACCTCGATCGTAGTGCTGCACGAAAGGCGATAGCTAGATCGGCGCATCACTAGGTGTAACACACATTTAAGGCCTTGCTAGACTGTATTGCTGCGCACGCCACTACACGATAATTTTGAAGCAACAATGAACATCTCGAATCCTGATCCAGAAAGTTCTCATTTCATTATGCTCCCCTATCTAAATCGAAAACTCTGAGAACCTGAAATCCCCCGGGGAGCCTTCCCGACCTCTTCCTAAAGAATGAAATAGAGGGGGCATCTGTAGTGGTCACTTTCTGATCCACCCAAGATCGTGACACATGTCCACCTAGTCTCAGACGGATGTGCGACACGCGGCAACTCCCAAACGTCTGATCCAGTTCATTCGTCCAATTTGAATTTCGGACGAGTCGGGTAATTAGTAGAAGAGTGAGATCCGTTACAGAGATCTCTATCTTTAAGCCTAATCCTCATTCAAATGAGGCCGCTACCTCTCGGGAACAGTTTGTCCTTATTTGCAACCAAGCACAGACCACCAGATAGAGATGGACTCTCTCCTATATCAATTCAAGCCAAGATGTTTAACTAAACAACTATTTAGATAAAGAACTTAAGTATTCAAATTAAGTTGGACTCCTTAACTCTATTTATTTGACATGACTTGTATAAATAAAGAATCCCCTCCAATGAGAAAAGGACCTCAAGTTTATCTGAATCCAAAGACCCTATTGTAATCACCAATGACATAGTGAAGTTTCTCTCTCCCTCTTTGTGATTTTTTCCCTCTTTGGGTTTTTCACGTAATTCACTGTGTTTGTGATTGGCCTTTTCTGTGATTTGATTACCCCCACTTCCCTATTTTGGTGCGTGGACTGATTCCTAAGGAATTGCCCACTGCAACCTGGATTCCATCAAACTTTCTACTACTGCATACAGCCGATGGCTCAAAACTAGCCATTATATAGACAGGTTGTATTACCTCTCCACACTCACTTTGCTTTTAATTTTACATGTTCCACACTTATGCATGAACCTCATATCCATCAGTAGCTTTTGTGAAACTGGTCTCATCATTACTTTCGATTACTTCATTTGTTTTGTGCAGGATCCTCGATCAGGTCAGACGATTGGCCGTGCTCATAGAAAAGGGAGATTGTACCTTCATGTCCCTGTCAGTAGTAATTCGAGTCATATCTTACTGGTGTAGTTCTATCTGTTGTCGATCTGTGGCACAGACGCTTAGGTCATATCTCAAGTCACGTCTAAAGAGCTTATTTCATAGTAGAGCTCTTGGACAAGTTTTTTCCCATTTATCTTTATGTACAGGTTGTAAGTTGGCAAAACACTTAGATTAACCTTTTCATAAGAGTTTATCTCAAACCATTAGTGCTTTTCAGTTAGTTTATTCTGACATCTGGGCCCAGCTTCAATTCCATTTAGGTCTGAATATTTATATTATGTTAGCTTTGTTGATGATTTCACGAGATTTTCTTGAGTATATCTTGTGCGCCAGCGATCTGAAATTCCAACTATATACCAAACTTTCACTGCTATGATTCATACTCAGTTCAATGCGAAAATTAAGATTCGCGCATATTGTGCTCGTGAGTATATATCTCCACTATCATGAGATCTTTTAGTATTATGGTACTCTTTTCCAGCAGTCATGCCCATACACTCATGAAAAGAATGGGGTAGCCGAGCGCAAGCATCGTCACATACTTGAAACTGCTCGTGCTATACTGATATCCTCTTCTATTCCTCGCATTTTTGGGCAAAGGCTTTTCTCACACTGTCAACCTTATTAACTCACCCTGTCCTCTGTCTTGACCGGCAAGACACCCCATAAGCGTCTCTACTCCTCTCCTCCCAGTTATAACATACTTCATACATTTGGGTGTACCTACTATGTCCTCCTTCCTTCGAATGAGCGCACTAAGCCCCATCAGCTAAGTGCGTCTTACTCGGCATTAGTTCTGAGCACAAGGATTATCGCTGCTATGATCCCTTGGCATGTCGTATTCTTATATCTCGTCAAGTCTCCTTTGTTGAGGACTCTCTTTATTTTCACTTTCATCTCAAGATGTACACTTTTTGTCGCCACCTGATACATCATTTGTTACGTCTTTCAGATTTCCTACTGATTTGATTCCTTTAGCTCCTACTGTGTCTATTCCTCCAACTGATCATTCTGGTATAGTCTCCGCTGCTATTATACCGACCCCTACTCTAGACCACGAGGATCTCCCAGTTACTATGACGCCACCATCACCTTCGACCCCACCCCCACCCCCTACTTCACCACAACCACCACCTCTCTGTCGTTCAGAACGCCCCCACAAGCCACATAACCGTCTTACCCCTGGTTGTACTGGTCTTTTTGACCAGTTTGATTTTGCTAGTACCATAACATTTTCACCACAATTCTCGACCTTTCTTGCCACCTACGCACTACTAGTGAGCCCAGTTCTTACCAGGAGGTGGTTCAATACGCCGAGTGGAGAGAAGCCATGGTAGAGGAATTTCAGACATTTCAGTACACTGGTACTTGGGATATTTTTTCTTGCCCGATCTTATAAGTTGCAAAGGGATCTTCAAGGTCAAACATCGACCTGATGGTTCAATTGAGCGGCACAAGGCTCGCTTGGTTGCCAGAGGATTTACTCAGGAGTATGGGATTGACTACGATAAGACTTTTGCACCTGTTACTCAGATGACCACAATCGTACTTTAGTGGCAGTAGCTACAGTTGGACTTGGCCCTTATATCAGACGAAAGTGAAGAATGCCTTTCTTCACGGCTCATTGACTGAAGATATATATATATATATATATATATATATATATATATATATATATATATATATATATATGCAGCCACCCCCAGGTCTTACTACACCTCAGATCATATTTGTCATCTTCGTCGTGCTATATATGTCTCAAACAGGCTCCACGAGCTTGGTTTGAGTGTTTTCAGCCGGCCTTTATATAGTTTGGTTTTCATCAAAGCATGGTGGCCGGTTTTCAGGATAGTCCCCATGATCACCCACAGGATGGTTTCCAAGAGAGTTTTCAGGATCACTCTGCGGACCTCGCTGCAAGGGCGTGTTTTATTGTTGTACGTTGATGATATGATAGTGACATGTGATGACACTGCAGGTATTACTAATACTCAAAGATACCTTCATCATTAGTTTTATATGAAGGACATTGATCATCTACTGTACTTTCTAGGTTAGAGATAGCTCAGGCTGAGCGGGGGATTCTTATTTCACAGTAAAAATACACATCTGATATTATTGACGTTGATGCACTTACAGACACAAAGATAACACATACTCCACTAGAGCTTCATACGAAGCTCCTTCCTTCAGATGGTACACCACTTATAGATCCTACTAGGTATCGTCAGCTGGTTAGTAAACTTGTATATCTCTGTTCGACGAGACCAAATATTGCCCATGCATTCAGCATTGTCAGTCAGTTTGTATCTGCACCACACTCTGCTCACTATAGTTCTCCTCTTCAGATTCTCAGATATCTCAGAGGCATCATCACTTGATCACTATTCATGTCATCCACTTCTTCATTAGAGCTTCGAACTTATTCTGATGTTGACTGGGCTGGTTGCCCGTACACTCGCCACTCTACTACTGGTTTTTGTCTGTTCCTTGATGATTCACTGAGCAAGATGTTGTTTCATGTTCCAGTTGCGAGCCTGAGTTCAGGCCTATAGCTACTACCACCACGGAGATTGTTCATGTGAGAGACTTTTAGTAGACTTTGGTGTTTTTCTTACAGATCTTACACCTCTTGCTTGTGACAATCAGAGTACTATAAAGATTGCCATCAATTCAGTCTTTCATCAGAGGACGAAGCACATTAAAATCGACTTCTACTTCACTCGCCAGCATTTCAGTTCAGGCACTATATCACTCCCATATATTCGCTCAGAGGAGCAGATTGCATACTTCTTTACAAAGTCACATACTACAGAGAGATTTGGAGCCGTGTTGGGCAAACTCATGTTGTTTGACCCACCATGAGTTTGAGGGGGTGTTAAGAGTAGTACTAAGATTAGAATACATATTGTATTAGAACAATATTAGGAGTAGGATTTCTTTATCAATTGTATCTCTATATATATTTGGGCATTGCCCTCATCAATAACAATTTCAGTTTTTCTCTTTCTTCAACTATTGTAATAGCGATAAGAGTTTAGAAGATTACTACACCACTTTAAAGGTATCGTAAATGAACTTAAGCAATATCATCCAGTGACTAATGATATTAAAGTTCTTAAGAAGCAGTTTGAAGAATTACATGTGTGCAGGTTTTTCTTTCGAGTCTCAATTTTTAACTCAAGCTACTACGAGGATAATTCTTAGTAGGTGAAGGAGGGATTCCCCGTCCAGAATACTTTACGTGACTTAGGCTTTAGAATTTCATACTAACCTTCTAATCTCTCATGTTGAAGGTTTTTGCCTCGGTCTCTTCAACTGGATGAGGTACTATTTGTGAAGGTCGTGTATGTCTTCTCCAGGCTTGGTATATCATCTAGAGGTCATGGTTTCTCCTGTAGCCAGAGTGATTCAAACCCATTACAACTATACTAGCCATAATACTGACTGTTGCTGGAAGTTGCATGAGTACTAATGTTGGCTCCTCTTTATTTGGTGTGTCATAGTCTACTACACACTGCTATGCCTATCTCTCACATAGTTTGTGACTTTGTATAAGTGTGTTTTTCTAGTTCAGAAGATGCATTAGTATTCACTTCAGAAATAGATATCTTGGCTCGTTTAAGTATTTCTCGTTTCGCAAGTTCGTCCTCTCTTGTTGGATCATTGACGATGTATCAATCCACATGATAGTAAATTACAGTCTTTTCTACTTTTCACACATCTAATAAACCTTTTACTTTTTTCTTTATGGTAGTTCCAAATGCATTAGTGGCACTGCCACTGTCAATCCCACTTCTTTTCTCAGTGTCTGATGCCTATGATGTTCCCTCTTCCCTTTGATCTTTTATCTGTTAGAGTCATTTGGCAAAAGCTCTTTGTTCTATAACATTCTATCCTTCTAATGTACTTTTCAGTAACTTCAGACGAAATGGTGATTGGGCATGAGCCTCATGGTTTGCATTATCTTCAGGATGGCAATGAGCCTGAAGTGGTCCTTTTGCTTTCGCATTTGCCAAGTCTGTGACACAATGGCTCATTCGTTTAGGTCATGCCTCATTAAGGTTAAAATTGTGATAGTTTCTCTCTTTTATGGTGGGAGTCATGCCAATTTGGGATACATCAAGTATGAAAATTATCACTTCATAGACAAGGTAAGGACAATTAAAGTAACCACCTCTTCCTCTTCAAGAATTTTTCTTTGAACAAGCTTCAATATTCCTCAACTTGATTAGTTCAAAAACAAAAAGTTCCCCCTTCTACATTTTCCGAATCCAAGCATGAAAACTATTACTTCATAGACAAGTGAAGGACCAATAAAATAATAAACCTCTTCCTCTTTGAAGAATATTTCTTTAAACAAACTTCAATGTTCCTTACATTAAATTTCCCACAATAGTGCATTGAGACTTTCTCTTCTTGCTCCCTTAAAAGAGAGAATCCTGAAGACTTTCCTTCATAGCATGGAAGTTTTAAAATGAAAAATCTGAAAAGAAAAAAAAAGTGATCACCAAGATGATTACATTTTCCAACTTTTGCTTGTTATCATCTTTTTCTTGACGTCAACTACTTTAAAGTTAAAAACCTTAGCGAAAATAAAGATCTTAGTAACTTGGGTCAAGTTATTTGTCACTACCTTCTAAATACTAAATACAACACCTCTAGTATTAAGTAGAAATACGTCAGAAATATAATTCTATTTGACTCTTGGCCTATTCTACATGCCTCAGAGATGAATACAACTCCCAAGCCAAATGTTATCATCTCACCTTGGACTAGACTATTACCTTGCCTAGGAAATTCAAGGATAACTCCTGGATTTCGTTTTCATGAGCCTAAACTTCATGGCTAAAAAGTCGTTGTTGCCTGACAATCAGCTTGTAGATAAGATTTTATGGCAAGGCCCTCTCCTTCCCATACTTTATTTGGCCAGGGACTGATAGCAAGCTATTGACAGTTAGAACAGTTTGACAGAAAGTTGTAAGAAATTGGCTAAGGATGGAGACTTCTTTAACTGAGACTAGTGCTCCACAGACAACCCTACTCTGTTCTGACAGTTCTTTGAGGATGATAGTTAAGGATGTATATCGATGCTGTTAACTACACATACCCAAAAAGATAACCCAATTCTGATAGGAAAATTCTACATGTGTAAAGTTTCACTGATGCGGACATCAAGCCACGTGTATGGCACGTGTATCTCCGGTAGAGAAGACGTTTTGTTCCAGTCTCCCAGTAGTATAAAACTCTATGTAATTTTAGTTTCTTTATTTTTAGTTTCTTTATTTGTAGTCGTATTTTTATTAGGAGTTTAGTTTTTTATTTTAGAATTGTAATTCTATTTTGATTAGGAGTTTTAATTTGAATTGTATTCAGTTTTGTAACAAGCCTATAAAAAGCTTCTTGTATCATGAATGAATACAATGAATTATGAAAGTTTTTCCTCAAATTTGTGTGAATTATAATCTCTTAAATCTCTCTTTATGTGTGAAGCCCTAGGGAAATCCTATATTAGTGGTGTGGAGCCCTAACTAGCATATCCCTTCTCTACCTCTCTTCTCTTTCCCTATTCAAAAAATTCTCCTTCCCTCTAGAAAAATTCCTCTTCTACTTCTCTATAAAAAACTCTCAGAAAATCTAAAAAAAAAAAATCAAAAAAGATAATGTTCAAAATCTCCTGAAGAAAACCCTACTATAGTACTGCTACAATATCGCTACAGTGCCAACTTGGCTGCTACAGTAAAAATAGACCCACTACAGTAAAAACAAACTCGTTAAGTATTCAAAATTCGTTTTCAAGTCGTATCTCTCTCATCCGGAGTCCAAATCATAAATGTTTGAAGCGTTGAGTTTGTGAAGAAAAATATTACACGTCTATAGTCATCACAGGACACTGAGATCGACATGATCCTCAGTAAGTACATTTCTAACTCATATCAATTATTTCGAGTTTGAAATTAATCTCTAATATTTTATCGATTTAACTATTGTCCACAAATATGAGATTGTGTGTATCTGCTTGCCTGTAATTCATTAAATTGATATTAATCATAAAATCTTTGGTCACATAATATATTACCTTTAGTTGATTCTCGATTGAAATTGGAGTATTCTGTGCGTGTTATTTTGGTTAACCCATATCTACATTATTAGTTTAATCATTTCCTACCAACGATCGTTTTATGTTAGTGAAGCGTGATTGAGTATTTTATTGCCGAATTTCATACATGCATACGTGTTTCACATCAGTTTGGTATCACAACATGGTTTAGGTAGGAAACTTGCATTAGGTTTAAGAAAAATTGAATTTTGTTTTTTAGGCATTAGTTAGGAATTTCATTTGTTTTTCTTTGCATAAATTTTTTAAAATAATGTATATAGAAATTCCATCATTCATTTAGGTTTTATTTAGTGCATACCAACTTAAATAGATTTTCAACTCATCTTAGCTGATATCATGACTAAACTTAGATTCTTTAACTCGAGAAGCTAATGCCTTTCATTTAGACACGAAATGATTGAAAGAGAATGTCAATATGATAGTGACCAAATTGGAGACCCACAACCAGAACTCTAAAGGCGGTACCACTTGTGTGGTCCCCACAGCTAGAGAAGTCGAAGAAAAGTCTGATAACAATAAAAACTTAGTCCTATAATCAAGTGTTACAATTGTAAATGTTGTAGACATATTGCTGCTAACTATTCAAGTCCATTTAAAATTGTTATCACTGATAAAGTTTTCATTGAAGCCCTTGAGCCTGATAGTATTATTTCTTCAAAAGTCATTCATGTGATTAAGGAGTTTACTGTCACTCGTCCTTTCTCATCCCAGGCTCTACTGTCAACACTACTTTCTCTTCATCTTCTCCTACCAACCCCTCCTGTCGTTACCTGTTTTGATCACCAACTCTTTCCTCCTCTACTACTGACACCATCCCCTTTTCTCTTATGGTCCATGTTAGTTACTAAATCAAAATTTTTCACAGATCTTATCCCCATAGTCGATCAGTGTCAAGTCAATGGTCTACATCATTATCTGCATTATTTTTTGTATCACACGTGCATGAACAATCCACGGAGGTCAGTGATAAAATTGCACAAAATAATCCCAACCATGGGATACAAGCTGATGATAGAAATAGATTAAATATTTTTAATGTTGGTGATGTTATTCAAAAGTTGTATTCTTGTAGTTCTGATCCATTTCAAATCTTGATGAATTGAATGATAATATTTATGTTATAGATCTTTTTATAGATTTTAGCATCAATTCTACTTTCAAAATTGACTGCTTAGTGGATTATAAATGTTATCTCACTTGTTGATGAGTCTTTCCATGAGTCCATTTTTGAGAGCCCCTTCCTTTCATCACTACCAGATATTTTATCCTATACAGCATGTCAAGTTGATAAATTCTTAGATGATAAAATTATCACCACCCAAGTTGGTGGGATTCGAAAATATCTGATTTGAACAGGAAAAGTACCAGGTGATGATACATGGCTAGGCCAAAGTGAACTATCAAAGATTGATCATGAAATTTTGAAGCAATATGAAAGCACTTTCATTTCTAACTCGACGGAGTCAAGTTCTCTCTAACACGGGAAAAAAGATGTGAACACAAGCCACGTGTATAACACGCGTATCACCAGTGGAGAAGATGTTTTGTTCTAATTTTCTAGTAGTAATAGAACTCTATGTATTTTAGTTTTTTATTTTGAGTTTCTTTATTTGGAGTTGTATTTTTATTGGGAGCTTAATTTCTTTATTTTAGAATTATAATTCTATTTTGATTAGACATTTTAGTTTGAGTTGTATTCAGTTTTGTACAAGTTTATAAAATGCCTCTTATACAATGAATTTGAAAAAAATTTCTCAAATTTGTGTGAGTTGTAATCTGTCTCGAATCTCTCTTTGTGTGAGAAATCCTAAAGAAACCCTAAATTAGTGGTGTGAAGCCCTGGCCTATCCCTTCCCTACCTCTCTCCTCTTTCCCTATTCAAAAAATCTCTTCTTTCCTCTAAAAAAAATTCATCTTCTAATTCTCTATAAAAACCTGTCCAAAAATCTGAGAAAAATCAAAAAAAATTATTGTTCAAAATCTCCCAAAGAAAACCCCGCTACAGTACTGTTTGTTGGCCAAGTGGCCTTCCACTCTAGTTTTGATGATGATTAACTCATGTAGTTATGTTTACTAATAATCTTGTGATGTTTAGTTTCAGATCATTAACCAAGATATTAGTTGGTGATTAGCTTCAACAAGGAGTTTTGAAGCATTTCACATGGTGATTCCAGAGCCCGAGCAACATGATCATTCATAGCACTCATTGGAGTCAAGCTCGGTGGATCACAGAGTTTTGGATCAAGTCGGCTTGGAGACGGCGCTCTACAAGAAGACTTAGGTATCCTACTTTAGTTTGTGTTTTAAATCCATGTGTAAAGATTAGATAGTGTGATATGCTCAAGTTCACAATACACACACGTTTCATATTTTGGATTCGTTTTTCGGTTTTTGGTTTAACCGATATTGGTTTTCATGAATAGATAGTATCAATACAAGTTTACTTTGTTTAAGTGTATATTAGATATATTCTATATACATGTAAGCTTAATTTCCTAGACAAACTTATGTTGAGATGCCTATTCATGAGGTTTGGTGTTTTGTGTTTTTAACAAAACATATTTTTGGAAATAAAAGACAAAAACAATGATATATATATATGTTTCATGTATATTGGACCTATGTCCATATGCAACATGTTTTAAAATGATTAAGTATCATGTTTTTGTATTTGGATATGTTTTGGACAAAGTTTATTTGAAAAATCCAAGTTTGGAAAAATACGGGTTTTTTGTTTTCGGTAATTTTTTCATCACACAAAAATGGTTCAAAATGTTTGATAATTGTGTTGAAATTTTTATCACATGTTTGTATAGCATATATAATGTTAGAAACTATTTTTGTGGAATTTTAGAAGTTTTATGGGATTTTTTAGAATATTTAAAAACTCAGTTTTCTGACCCAGATTGCCTTCTGCCAGGCTCTGGCGGTCGACCGGGCCGGTCGACCGGACCCAGAGTCGGTCGACCGACGTGCACAAGCTTGTGCATGTTGGCCAGGTTCAAGGCACGGTCGACCGAGCGGTCGACCGGCCAGAGAGCTTTGCTCTCTGGTTTTGGGCGGTCGACCGGGCGGTCGACCGGCTTCTTCCAACGGTCAAAAATATGACCGTTGGCGGTCGACCGCCAGCCGCCAGGACTGACAAAAAGTCCCAACGGCTAGTTTTTGATGGAGGGCTATTTAAGCCCCATTTCTTTGGGATTTTGGCAAGATTTTTCAGAGCAAAAATTTCCCTATTCTCTGGTTTTCAAAGCAAGTTTTCAAAAGTGTTTAAAGAGCAAAAAGATCCATCTTATTTGTTTTAAAGTGTTTTGTTTTATTTCAAAGAAAATAGGTTTTGGGAATTAGTTTCTTGATCTAAAAATCTATATCTATTTGGTATTTTCCCAAGAGATTTTCTTTGATCAAAACACTTGTTTTCCACTTGAGCTATATCACTCTATCCTATTCTATAGGATCATTTATTTTGTGGGAAAAGGAATTGGTTTGTGGTTGAGATATACCACTTGTTGTACCCTCCTTGATTTGTTGGTTGCTCCCTCTTTGGTAGAGGTTGAGGTTGTGGTTTACTCCCTCTTGGTGAGGTGGAGTTGGTTGGTATTTGTATCCCTCTTCGGTAGAGGTGGATTGTGCTTGTATCCCTCTCGGTGAGGTGGATTTGGTTGTATTGGTGGAGTTCGGTACTCCGGTCTTCGGTAGACCATTTGATTGCCTCGGTGGAGGTTGTATTGGTTGAGAGAGGAGTTCGGTACTCCCGTTATATTTGCAAATCCTCGGTGGAGGTTCCCTCGGTGGGAGGTGGACAAGTTAGTGGATTAGAAATCCTTCTCGGTGAAGGTGGGGATGTAGAGTTCGGTGCTCGAACTTCGAAACACATCTTGTTGTTTGCGTTTGATCGATTGACTCTCAACTCTCTCTCTTTATTTGTGTTGTGCATCATTCATATCATTCATATATTATATGCTTGTGTTGTGCCTTGCATCATTCATATTGTTTATTCCTATATATGCTTGGCTTGTGTTTGTGTGCGTCACTTGTGCTTAACCACAAGAGCTTCATATAGCACCTCAACTATTATTCAAAGGAATCAAGAGGAGTTAGTCCAGAGCCCTTCACGGGGAATTCGACTACACTCGTTGGTTGCACTAAGTGTAGTTACAAATTAGTTTTAATTTTCGCATTTAGTTCATTAGATTAGCGGTACACCTATTCACCCCCCCTCTAGGTGTACTTACACTGTTACAGTTTTGCTACAGTGTCAACTCGACTGCTACAGTAAATCAAACCCGCTAAAATAAAAACAAACCTGTTAAGTATTCAAAGTTCGTTTTCAAGTTGTATCTCTCTCATCTGAAGTCCAAATCATGCACCGTTTAAAGCGTTGAATTCGTGAAGAGTACTACACATCTACAGTCATCACATCACAGGACACTGAGATCGACATAGTCCTCAGTATGTACGTTTCTAACTCATATCAGTTATTTCAAGTTTGAAATATAATCTCTAATATTTTATCGATTTAACTGTTGTCCACAAACGTGATGTGCATATCTGCTTACCTGTAATTCATTAGATTTAATATTGATCGTAGAATCTTTTACCGCATGATATATTATCTTTAGTTGACTCTCGATTGAAATTGGAGTAGTTTGTGTATGTTATTTTGGTTAACCCATATATAAACTATTTTTTTTTATCATTCCCTACCAATGATCTTTTCATGTCGATGAAGCATGATTGAGTGTTTTCATGCAGATTTTCATACACGCATACACATTTCACATCAGTCACTTTCCTCCTAACGTAATGGTCCAGATTATATACTCAACAGCAAATTTCCAAATCCAAAGAAATTGAGATGCATGTGTACACGTAAAGTAAACATATAAATTGAAATTGGTAATCTCTGTATTTGTTTGTTTCCTCCCTCCCCCTCCCTCCTGCATGTGCAAGCATGCATTTAAGATGTACATATCCTTATTAGTATGCCATTTATGCTTTCCAGATCTTCAGATAGATATTAAAGCATTAGCATCTCATTCATAGACTATTTAAGCCTGGCTACAAAAGTGAAGCATTGTATATCTGTAATGTTGCTTTACTACTACAAGTAATGAATTATAAAAGCATCAAGGATGATAGAATCATAAACATATCGATAAGAGTTGGCATGCTGTAAAAATATCTTCAATATGATTTATAGTTATTTTGTCGTCTGAATCTTACTCCAGAATTTTACGATTCTATTTGCTCTTTTTCATGTATTATACATAAGAGTTTAATATAATTCCATATAAAAATCACATCATTGTACATCTTATTAAGTTCACTTGTCCAGGGAACTTGGAGGGGGGCTTTCCTTCATTTCATGAGCTTAAACTTCTAGAACAAGAAAAGAGGTAGGTCCAGCTACATGTCATCTAGCCTCAGGGTTAAATGGAAGGGGCTCACTTATGCATGGTTGTCTGAGACAGGAATTTGGGCCAACATACCGTTGGGTTGACGTAAGTTGGTAACCAATCACAAAAGTTTGGCCAATAGTTTGTGGGAAATTTTCCAACTTAGAGTGATGCTCAATGGCCAACTCATTTTGATGGAAATAGTATGATGATGAAAATGAGGATATGATTTAAAGTTTTTTTAAAAATAGATAAATAATAAATATCACCTTCATGAGAAACTGATGAATCTTGCATTGCCACATTTGAGCTTGTGCGTGTCACACATAGCCAATTCCTTTCTTTTACTGAGCCATGTTCTTCTAAATAGGAAAATGCCAATGGCCTTTCTCTGATTCCTGAATTTAAATTAAAAGGAAAATTCAGAGGGGGGAAGCACTCATCCAAAATACACATAAATAGTAAGATAAATCAATTGATACATTGACTTTAAAATACCTGAAACCCAGGAGTGTGGCTGTCTTGTTCATTTGATTTTTGGAATTTTAATTCAATTTACTTGTACAGAAAGCTATGGTCAAGCGGCCGTCAGCAATCAAGATATGCAAGGGAAACTAGTTAACTATTCTTCTGGAATAAGACAGAATTTCTCGTTTGTTACTACACTGGTTTTACCCTGCCATTAATATTTGAAATTTAATTTGGTTTGTTATGTCAAGAATAATTTGCTCCTTTGATTTCATACTTTCATCAGTCGGTCCTACCATACTAGGACAATTGAAGTGAAATTATCTGGATAAAAAGCCCAAAATTCCTGCTTTGTAAAAAGTTAGGCAGAAGATAATAGATATTTTGTGTTATAAATTGTAATGAATGTATGTCAGAGGAATTAACAGGTTTACCCGCACCATACTTCTTCTAGGAGAATACAGGATTGGGAGATTTCTCTATCAAAAGTGCAATCTAAAATATAAAACACACCTGAATCACGACAGAACAGGGAGGCGGCATATGAAACTCAAAACTGCCATCCCGAAAGCTGAAATGTACCTGAAAAGGGCAAAAGGCTGTCTCATTAAAGAGATCACTGTGATTTCTGTAAAAATAATAGGATTAGAACATAAATCTTTTCCATTAAGGTCTAGAGATGCATGGTACAAGTTGCAAACGTTCGGCACTTCTGAGTTAAAACCAGCAGTATAGAACTTACTATGAACATTAATTGTAATTTGTAAACATATTGCCAAGATGGAAAAGAACAGTGAATAATAAATATTTCACATCAATCATAAAAGAAATGTATAGTTCTACTCATGATGAGCTTTTCATGCATGTTATAAAAATGCCATGCGTGTACAAGGAATACACATACTCTAGTAGGAGAACAGTGAAAAGAGATGAGAGATGGAACTTTACACTATGGTAATTTGTTGGAACTCTTATTAGTTAGGAAGCACATGTAGGCTATTCATGGTAATTTACACTCATCGATTACTTTTTGTAACAGTAGCCTTTCTCAGCCGGTTTAACATAAATAAGAAAGTTTTGGACAAAGTGCACTTACCTGATGCCTCTCTTTCCATTTGGGGAAGAAATCATTCCTAGGATTTGGAATACATGGTCTCTCATCTCATCATTGGTAACAATCAAGCATTTGCATTTTATTGCTGCATACAACCAGTACCTGAACCATATATTATTACCTAAAGTGATACTGATGCTGCAGTGCGGAGATAATATAACATGTAAACAAGCAATAGAAGAAACATAAACATTATAAAGGAAATAATTAGCATTTCTCTGATGACTTAGATGGCTAAAAGAGTGTCATCACATACATGATGATTGTTTTCCTTAAGGTCCAACTACATATTTTGATTATTCAGTAACTATTGATGAACTTAATTTTCCCACATAAATAAATGAAACGATGGCTAACCATATGGATATTACAGATTGATATAAAAAAAAAATAATGGATCAAACAAAATGATACCAGTACTAATCAATACACAGCCAACACAGTCTTGTTGTAGAAATCAAGGTTCAATATGTTCATTGTAATCCAGGTGAAATTAACTTGAGAAGCATAGTAAAAAGTAGGATTTCAAGTGTATATAATAATGAATAAATTTTATGTCTACTCTTTCGAGGCAGACAAATACCTGCTGCTCTGATTACTGGTTTTCGCTCATATAGGCGATGCATTTGATTCCCTATCTCTGACTATTCTCTCAACTTAAATGGTACCAAGGCTCATTGGTGTTCAAGATATAGATCAATACAGTAAAGGATTGCCAAATCTCTGAGAAATAATAACTCATAACCACTGTAAGATTTGAAATTCTCTCTTTTATTTATTTAGTCCCCCCCCCCCCCCCCCCCCCCTCATAGGACTTGTACCCTTGCCAGAAATTATTTTGTGGTTTTAGCTTCCAAATTATGTAGCAACCGCCCTACTTGCCACCTATAAATTCTAAAAGCACGTGGGAGCAGGATAATGATCATCTATGATTCAGAATTTACATGCCAAACTTTGTCATGATCACATGAATTTACACACATGCAGTGCAGTTCAAAGTGTGGAGGCTTATCTAAGATTCTTAATATTCTCCAAAACTCAAAACTATATATCTCGAAGGGAAGCAGATGCAGTAAAGCTTGCCAATTTATCAAACCCGAGGTTGTTTCACTTATGACAATTATGAAATAAATTACAAAGGCCTCCTATTTGAGAGACTTCAAGAAACGTGTCAACAGAAGGCAGCCAATCATGCAATGAATTGGTGGTCTAATGCTCAGGCCCCATAGTGATTTGAAAAAGAAAGAAAAAACAAAAAAAGAACCTTTTTTTTGCTAATCAATAGATCCTTAGACCTTCTGGTTCAGTTTCTATCCCAATATACTCTTAAGCTCAGGAGGTTGAAGTTATAAATCCGAGTTAGGGATTCTATCCACAACTTGTTTCTCACCTTTGTAGCCAAGGCACCCAACTTTCCAACTCAAGTTACTTTGATTTCAATTGGTTTTCTAATTCTGCTTTAAGGTTTCTGTTGATTATATGACAATAAAGCTTCCCTTGAGGAGTTGAAACGGTGTTTACAAAAGTTTTGATTAAATAAAAAGTAAAAGCCAGAATTTATCTGATAGGAAATATGATTCTTAATTTGTTTCTCTGTAGGGTTCGAATTGGATCCAGTTGTACAGTGCCAGAGTTATATATGAATTCTTAAACCACTAACCACAAATCTAGCCATGGACAACAATACTAACTAATCCAACAAATTGCTACTCACAGCTCTCCAGGGTCTTCCCACAAACAAATCTCATACTGCTACAATGGAATATTAATCACCAGCAACATGTTCCATCATGTATATCAGGTTTATCAACAAATTAGAGATCACTGATGTTCGTACTGGTCTTGTATGCATTTAGGTCATATAATACGTCAATCTATCAGTAGATTCTATGCATTTCCTTCCCTGCAGACTTTGTAGTTAAAGTTGATGGATGATGAGGAGCATTGTCACTTGGACTTGAATGAAGTACATAGTTGTCACATGTCTGTGTCAGGAAAAATTCACCAGAGAACCCATGAAAGATCTAATAAAGGAATATTTTAATGGCCGTGTCACCCAAAAGCTTAAGCTAATGTGTTGGGGACCAACAATTTATATTGAACAATCTTACCGCTCAACATCTCCCTCATATGAGCAAAAATGTCTTACTTGAAGAGGGAAACTAAACATTTTTAATTATCAATGATTAGATTTGCTAGTGCCGATAACCATTTCATCATTATCAATGAAATTATCAATAAAATTAAAATAGCAACTGATATCATGCCCAGAAGATGAGTATAGCAGAGATGTGCATGCTTCGTTGGATGTGTGGTAACACGAGGAGAGATAAGGTGATAAATGAGGATATTCGTACTAAAATAGGTGTAGCCTCTATAGAAGAGAAGATGAGAGAAAACCACTTACGATGGTTTGGTCATGTGTGACGTAGACCTACAGATGCGCAAGTACGACGAGTAGAGCGTATCAAATTAGGGCAAGTTAAAAGAGCGCAGGGGAAACCAAAGAAAACATGGATGAGATAATACAACAAGATATAGAGGCTAAAGGTCTTAGTGAAGGTATACTGCTCGATAGGAATGAGTGTAGAAAGCTGATTCATGTGCCCGATCTAGAGTAATTCTCTTTTGGTTCATGTAGCCTACCCCAAATACTTGAGACAATGGCTTAGTTGTTGTTTATATCAATGATGAGATTTGCTAGAGCAGAAAACTAGACATTCTTATCAATACTACGTCAGATAACCATTTCATCCAAAGTCTTAAAATTGATGGATTGCGGTTATGAAGCGCGGAACCTCTCTTGGGAAGTCATTTCTCGCAGTGCATGTCTCTCACACATATCAGACACAACACTTTTTGCCAGCTGTTGCTATGTATCAGCTTGAGTCGTGTATGTGCATCTTAGGTTGTGGTGCACCAATGTATATCAAGAAAATTAAAACAACGCTTCCGGTCATGAAAGACCTCCAACATAGAATTACTCTCTTGGAAAGACAGAATAAATGCGGGTGACATATTTTAAATTGCCAATGATAAGTTCTGAAGACAGGACTACTTGAAAACTAGTGCTCTAATACTATGTCAAAAGACCATTTTACCCAAAAGCTTAAGCTAAGGTCTACCAACTATATATTAACAATTAGATGTTTTAAATAATGGGTGTCAGAAAACTATATATGTAAAAGAAACTTAACAGTATGTATTTAATGGGTTATTATCTGATCAAACTGTTATATATTATTAATGGTTGGATCTTTTAAATGATGACTTGCATATTTCTATAAAAAAATCAATATCTTTACAAAATGTAGAAGGTTACTTTGTAATTGCTGGTGATATTATCATGATGTGATTATTTGAAACGCCAAAGATGCATACATTATCAAGTTGTGAAACAAGATAGATGATTCGCTTCTCACGTGTAGTCTCCTTGTTAGTTTACTACGGTGAGATAGATCATTCGCTTGAGACGTGTTATATGGGCAACATTATGGACATATATTGGTATTATGTTGTGAAACAAGATAAGAGAACATGATTTACCCTGTTTCATGCATGTTTCAATAGTTTAAGTTTCAGCAACATACATTGGCTTTGACTGTAAAACTGAATCTTGAAAACACTATCACTAGCCTACAAAGCAAAACCAAACAGCTCATCAGAAGTCTCACTTTTGTTTGGTTTCGGAGATAAAATTTTGATTTCAAACAACGATGTGTACTATAGGTTGATGGTCAGCCTCTACATCTAGAATTCTAAACCTTCTTCCTGACAAAAAGTTTCAACATGGTTACTCTGTATTCCTACCTATCAGATTCCATTAAGATGTCTGTTATCAGCCGAAGCCCTGGGCCAATTGGGTCAACGAGCTCAACACTCTGGCCCAACCTTCTTCTTGGCTTTCTAAGAAGGTCCCATCTACAAGCCCTAAGGCCAATCCTTCTCTTCCTCAGTCCTGTGTCAAAATTTCTCAACGTCAGCTACTTGACCCAGCGTGTGTATCAGTCAACTTCTGATCAGATTCTCTGCCTTGAGAGACTCAAAAGATGGAGGAAATGTTGACGACAAGAAGAAAAAACCCAGATCCCATTCTCTTCAGGTTCATGGTGATCCCATCACCAAACTAACTATAAACAAGGTGTCATTGAGGAGCATACAAAGCATTGGACCTATAAAGAAGCTGTGGCTGTAGTCAAGGCCAGTGTTCCTTCAGTTCATGGGGGCTATACATGGATAAACCACTTGCTGATTTTATCAAACTCTCTTGCAAGGCAAAGATTTCCAACTCCTAGCATCACAAACTTGGACCATATAGCCATCAATTACTTTTCTGGTGGAAGGATGACTATCCCGTCCAAGAAGAGGCCAACCTCCTGTTATTAAATAGTTTTCCATTCTTTTTGTCTCCTTTTTTAGAGTTGGTTAACAAAAGATTCCATTGACATTGATGTGCCTGCCTTCACCAATGAGGCTCCTTATAAATTACAATAACTGTTGATAACCTATGGTCACCAGAGATGTCAAATTAAAAAACCCTACTTCCATAAGTTTTATTGACCTTCATGTGTGTACCCATCAAGTAGCTGTGGAAGTTATATGACCGCAGATGCAGATTCTCATTATCTCATTACATGATTAACAATAGTATTAGTTCAGTCCAAATTTCTTTCTTCTGAATACATATTTTAGTTCTAAATTTCAATTGTAGATATCACATTCCCTCCTCTTATCAAAAAACAATCCAAATTCTGGTAAATTCTGGATTCCTCTGTGCTCTTCATGTTCCTAAAATTGGCAATACTTTAGAATGTCAACATATGTTTGTTACTGAACCATCTCCTTTCTTTTTCTGGTTATGTCTATATTAGTCATCAACAAATCATTGCGACCATTCGGGAGGCTTACTGATCAGTGATCACTGAATCATAACTATTGGTTTAGCACCCTACAACATGATTATATGGCAGAGATACTAAACTGGACTGGTTGAGGCAGGGCCAAAAGTATGTTGTCTATGGTAGCCTGGTAGGCTTACCTAAATCATTCTGAGCTGAAGTATGCACGATATGTTCTTCAATTTATCCAAATGACAATATCTGTGTTACCAAAAAGAATCAGTACTCCTGATGATTCATTATCCAAAATGCATGTTCCAAATTAATGTGGAATCTTAGCAATTGTAATGACAATATCAACATTTCAGATTTTTAACAACTCTTTAAACATAATACACATCCCTCTAAGTCTTTGACATCCCTTGCACCTCAATGCATGTTGATCTTCATAAATCACGATTAATGAAGCTAGTGGAAAAACACAAAGAGATGAGACAAGCAATATTCTTTTGGAAAATGGGTAGAGAAGAAAGGAAAGAGTCAAAAAGAGTCAAAGTGTGAGATAGTTTATTTGGAAGAAGATATAT
The DNA here is from genome assembly GCA_038442645.1 of Agave tequilana. NCBI lineage: Eukaryota > Viridiplantae > Streptophyta > Magnoliopsida > Asparagales > Asparagaceae > Agave > Agave tequilana. The sequence continues at coordinate 112,003 of JAVJIF010015942.1, forward strand.
ATTTCAAAAATATATCAAATTACATCTTTTTGAAAAGAGAAAGGAGAAAATAAATAAGAGTTCGTAGACAATGAGAGACGCCCCCAGTTCAAATTTTATATAATCAAACAAATGCACACACATACCTACATATATTAACATACTGATATGGGATGGAGGGGGATTTAGGGTTTGTGGTAGGGATTTTGTAGAATTGGGGAAGAACAAGAGAGGAAAAGAAAGATATGATCACGGATCACAACCTAAATCTTGACTTCACCTATGATTCAATCCATGGGAATCAAAATCAATACCCAAAGCAAATAGCTTCATTTTTTATCAAAATTATTTAATAATTTTCAAAGATCACTACATGGCTATATTAGCCTACAGCGTGCATCACACGTGAAATTATTGATAGGATCAAATCTGATCCAAATTAACTCTTAAATCTTAACAAAATTTATCCAAATCTAAATTAAATAAAAATCTAAAACATGCAAAATCTGATCCGTCCAATTACCCATCATTCTTCCCGGCTTGAAAAATTCATCCCCAATGATGTCATAGTAGGTAGAAGGTAAGCACATCCGGGTCGAACCACATCACGAATCCTCAGTCGGGCCAAGGTGATAGTCGGAGAATCAACACTGATGTGTCACGGCTTAACCAAGGTGGAGGAGGTGGAACTGGCTTCCGTGATCAACCGGCTGCGGTCGATGGTACCTCGAACCAGACACATGCAACATGCTGAGGCAAATCTTCCCCACTGAAGGCTGGACCGATTGTACTATACACCATAAAAAAATCGAATTCATGTGAACCTGTACCCTCTAGAAGGATCAGTAAATGATCGTATACATCAGGCGATCTCAAGAGTAAGGAACCCTCACAGCTCGCGTAGATGACACTAGCTCCATGGCAAGCTCCATTGGGAGGTCTGCCGAAACCTCTAAAAAGCCTTTTATCTTTGGCTCTGGTTCGAGCTCATCAACAACTGTTGGCTCAGGCTCTAGCTCAGCTGCAACTTCTGACTCTGTGTCAATCTTTACTGTCATGTATTCTTCTATACCCTTCCGGATGCCCCTGGGGTCTCCCGAAATTCAGTGAAGAGAAGGTGTGGAGCATACTGAGCACGAAGGAGGTCTTGCAAGACAAACCAACATCGACAGGAACTATAGTTGTCTTTCCATCACCAGTAAGCTTCTTCATCCAGCTTCCTTTGTGCATAGAGGCACTATCGATTAAATGTCATATCAAAATAACTGAAAAAAACTTCAAGGTCCCTTTCCCAATCTTCATAACCATAACGGTTATAAGCAGCCTGAAATACGGGACAACCGCAAACATTCTCCGTTCAACTTTTTTGTCATCACAATCATGATAAAATGCATTTGCCGCAAAAGTAAAAACCCATGAAGAAATTCAGTGCATACGCTGAGAATTTACCCCAAGTCTGAATGGCTCGAACCGGATCCAATCGGGCTGGAAAGGTGGCGTAAAATGCTGATCTTCTGTTGTATGAAGAGTATCGGTACCAAATAAAAGGCTGTGGATGTTTCCGAGAACTTCTTTGTCATCGCAATCAAGATAAATGTATTTGCTGCAAAAGTAAAAACCCATTAAGATAATCTAGTGTATAAGCTGAGAATTTACCCCAAGTCTGAATGGCTTGAACTGGATCCAATCGGGCTGGAAACGTAGCGTGAAACGCTGATCTTCTGTTGTATAAACAGTACCAACACCAAACAGAAGGTTGTGGATGTCAGATCCACTTACCAGCTGCTGTGAAATCTTTCCAGTAGCTCCGAGACTCAGTCACGCATCTAACGTTTCAGACAGAACTCGAATCGGACTCTGAACGGGCTTGAAACGGACTCCGGACTGCGGCTACGCTCTGCAGTGAACGATAACCGTAAACAGTAAAGTTATTATTCTGGGCTTGAAACGGACTCCGGACTGCGGCTACGTTCTACAGTGAACGATAACCGTGAACAGAAAAGTTATTGTTCACCAAACAGTAACTTTACTGTTCATGGAACAGTATTTTTTTATTCTTTTTGAACTATGAATTTTGTGGAAGGAAAAAGGAGGAAATTCGGCTCTGATACCAAATTGATGTGGGACGGAAGGGAATTTAGGTTTTGTGGTGGGGATTTTGTAGAATTGTGAAAGAACAAGAGGGAAAAAAGATATGATCGCGGATCGCAACCCGGATCTTGGCTTCAGCGCCTATGATTCAATCCATGGGGATCAAATTCAATACCCAAAGCAACTAGCTTCATTTTTTTATCAAATCATTTAATAATTTTCAAAGATTACTACATGACTATATATAGCCTACAAAATGCACTACACGTGGAATTATTGATAGTCAAATCTACTCAAAATCTAATTCAAATTAACTCTTAAATCTTAACAAAATTTATACAAATCTAAATTAAATAAAATTTAAAACATGCCAAATCTGGTCCGTTCAATTACCCATCACATACATATTCAAAAAGAATATTGAGAAATCAAAATGTCTCCTATGCTCATCTGAAGGTATTTGGATGTAAGGAATTTGCCCATGTTGCTAAAGAGAATAGATCAACTTGGCAACAAAAGCAGTTCTGCAAATTTCTGAGTTACGAAAATGAAGAGTTTGGTACAGTACATGGAATCTGAAAAAAAACTAAAGCCATCAGGAGGATATGGTAAGGAAGACCAAATAGTTTGAAACTTTCAAAGGTTAAAAAGGTTACCAGCCTGAATCAGGTTCTTCCTTTATAATGCATATTGAAGACGGAGAAAATTAGGGGTATAAACAGATACATTTATCTAACCGTGTCCAGACCCGTATAAGGATCGGATGTGAATACAGATAAAGAATTTTCTATCCTCTTAGATATAGATACAGATTCAGATACACTTCTAATTTTTATGAGTTATGTACAGATACGAATACAACTGCCAAAATAATCATATACAAATAAGATATGGATACAGTTTTGACAAAAAAAATTCAGATATAAATACGAATATCTGATTATTTAAAAATTGTAAGTGTACAGTTCTATTCTGCTCTTAGTCTATAGACTAGCACTTACCAATTCCCAAATCAGCCCTTGCAAATCTGGGGCAGAAAACTCTCCCTTCCAACCTTGTTCTCCATCTTCACATCTCTTTCGATGATGGTGATAGACGACACTATTAAGAGGCGGATCCTCTCTCTCTCTCTCTCTCACCCCCCCCCCCCCCACATGACAATGATGTTAAGATCGCGACTCAAATCCGATTCACAAGCACTAATGTTAAGAAGGACAAAGAGGGACACAAAGGCAAAAGGGGCTTTAGTCCCGTATTGGAAATGAAAAGAGATGAATATATAATTAAATAAGATTGGACCCAAGACTGCATTAGAGATTTCCTCTTTTGGCTCAAATAAGTTTCATGACTATTAACCTAATATCCGTCAAAGTTAATAGGCCTTTGTCCTAACACATATGATGGTGGGATAGAAGCAACAAGTAGTAGTGTTTTATCTTTTTCTTTCAATTTTACTTCTAGACACAGTAAATCACTAACTATTTTGTTGAAGATATTCATGTGTTCAGGGATGGGTGTACCTTCATGCGGAGGTTGTAGAGTTGCTTCTTGAGATAAAGCTTGTTAGACAAGCTTCTCTCATATAAAAGCTTTCTAACTTTGACCATAATCCCACCGCTGAAGTCTCATCCATCAGATTGTACATCACCTCATCCACCAAGCATAGCTCGAAAGTGTCCACCGTCATAACATCCATATCTTCCTGATCTGCATCGGTTATGTCATGGAGTTTGCTTTCTTGTCATGCAGTACCTTGAGCAATCCTTCTATCGCTAGAAGCGTCTTTACCCTTTTTTGCGATAAGAAAATTTTCTTTTACCATTGAAACTTCTCCACCTCAAACCTTGTTGTCATCATTGTCTTATTCGCCATAACTTGAAAACCCTGAACTTCTCTCGAGCAAATCTACGATCTCTTGTATGCACAAGAGTACCCCGGAACCAACATCTGTTGGCTCTCATACCAATCGTTAGAACTCGCTCAGAGTAACAAGCTCGCTTGATGGAGAAGAAGAAAACGATTGACAATCACAAAGAAGAAAATTTACTTGGTTGGCAATTTACCTACGTCTATTGGGAGAGTGTTTTAAATATCGGATATCAGGGAAATGTCGGATGTCGTAATCAGATGTCGGATTTCGGATTTCGGAGATATTCGGAGCCATTTAGTAAATTTCGGACGTCATGACGGATAACAAATATATATCCTAATTGTCTTAAATAATGTAATTTTAAAATTCTTATCAAGGTAATACATACACAACTTATGCAAAACTACATAAATATATTTAAGATATGTATAATTAATTTAAACATTTTACATATGTTCACTAATCCATTGTTAAAATTTCTAATTGCTCTAACTTCCAAGACCAATCAACATATTGGGTTTTTCCCAAAATGTCGGCCGACATTTCGGGAAAATGTCGGGCCGACATATCGAATTTTTTTCCGAAATGTCGGCTGACATTTTCAAAACGCCATTTCAAATGCGGGTGGAGATGTTGTGGCGTGAAGGCTTGAAAAAGAAATGTCGGCCGACATTTCGAAAATGTCGGCCGACATTTAAAACACTGATTGGGAGAGGGGAGGAATTTTATTAACTTTAAGAAAGGGATTACAAGAATGATTATTTTCCCTTGGAGATCTCTCAGCCTTACCTTGAGGAATTGCTCTTCTCTTGGATGATTTTAGGATGAATGCAATACTCTCTCTATGGGTATATATATATAGACATTTTCACCTCCTACTTTTAGTAGGATTACAACTCATAGTCTATATCACAATTCGCGTCTGAATCTGAGTCTTGTTGAATTTTTATTTGTATTGAAGGTACATATATTCCTTGTGTCCAAATTGAATTAGAACATCTCGTATAGACCGCATTGAATTTCCTAATTGAGTTTTGACATGAATTTCCACCTGAGTATAAAATCAATTAAGACATGAGTTTGAATTGGTCGAACTCTCTATTGGTTATTTGTGGATCCATCATATTCCTCCTGATATGCTAAGACTCCACCTGAATGCATGCATATAAACATGTATGAAAACATAATTATCCAATCATGACCTCAATGAAACCATGTACCCAGTCATGGTATTGATTATCATGTAATCCTTAATCCCTTTTAGTTTCTTCTAAATACAAGTCATATTTTAACACATATGATCACTTAGTACCACCATATTATATGAAAGATAAACACTTAAGATAGAGGAGATCAAAGCTACTATTTTAAGTAATGAGATTATGAAGAGACCGAATCTAGAGGAGGATATATCATTCGGCTTGCTTGCTAGAAACGAGGGAGGTCACGAAAATGAGAAAGGAAATCAAAATCTGAATCTGAATTTTAGTCTACCAATCCAAGCGACGATGACGATGGATGCTACTTCTGCAAGAAGCCAAGACACGTAAAAAAGTACTGTAGAAACTATAAAGCATGGTTAGAGAAAAAGAGAGAAGAAGCCAAGCACAGAAAAAGCATGCAGGTAAAGCCAGTATAGCAGAAGAGTCAGATGGATCGTTGTGATGTGATGATAGCCTCCATAAAAGATAAAACATCTGATGATTGGTTCCTGACTCTAGTTGCGCTTATCTCATGTGTCCGAAAAAGAGTTGATTTTGCACGAATAAAGACTACAACGGAAGAACAGTCCTAATGGGAAACGAATCAAACGATATGATATGCAAACTATTGGGTGACAGTATCAAGTTGAAGATGTTTGATGGATAGGTATGAACCCTGACAAATGTGAGACAGTTTCGGATTTAAAGAATCTGATTTCTCTACGCGTATTGGGAGCTGCAGGATGGAAGTTTTGAGGACATGGTACAACTATCAAGGTGATAACGGAGCTACAATTGCCATCAAAGGACTATGCAATATAAGTAACTTGTACAAGATGATCAGTAGCACGTGACCAGCAGTGCTTCGATTGATACGTAAAGAATCTGAAAAGTGTTTTGGAGAAATCAGTTCCTACATAGAAGTCAAGAATCCTTGAAAATTGTTCAAGTACTCAAGAATTGAGAGTGGCAAGCAACCTCAGGTGGAGGCCGTGAAGGAGAAGAGAGGGAAGCGAGACATTAAGGGAGTGAAGGCGTAAAGGTTTGATTCCAGGTGAGTTTGTTGAAAATACAAGCGAAGGTGGAGTTTGTAGAAAATATGGCTTGTATTAAAAAAATTTAAGAAGAGGGATTAAGGATTACATGGTAATCAAATACCATGACAGTGTACATGGTTTCGTTGAGGCCAGAATTAGATAATTATGTATTACATGCATGTTTACATGGATGCAGGGTGGAGTCTTAGCATATGAGAAGGAAGTAACATAATGAGTCCACAAGTAAACAATGAGAAAGAGTTTGACCAAGTCAAACTCATGTCTTAATCGATTTCACGCTCAGGGAAATGTGTCAAGTTCAGTTTAGGAAATTCAATGTAGTCTACACGAGATGTCCTATTTCAATTTGGGTACAAGGATATTATACCTTCAATATAAATCATAAATTCAAGCAAAACTCAATTCAGACTCAGATTGTGATATAGACTATGAGTTGTAATCCTACTAAGATTAGGAGGTGAAAAAGTTATATATACACTCTTAGAGAGAGTAGGATTCATTCCAAAATCATCCAAAAAGAAGCTAATTCCTCAAGGTAAGCCTTGTACTCTTGTGAGAGATCTCTAAGAGAAAAGAATAATTCTTGTAAATCCCTTGTTAAAGTTAATAAAACTCCTCCCCTCTCCCAGTAGACGTAGGCAAATTGCTGAACCACATAAGTTTGTAATTGTCAGTCGCTCTCTTGTTCGCCACCAAGCGAGCTTGGTACTCTAAGTTCTAAGATAATTAGCTTCCATCTTAATTAGGGGTGAGTATAGATTCGGGCATGGGCAGCCACCCATACTAGATTTTATAACAAAAGAAATTGAATTTTAACATTTTTACATAATACCCTTTTAGTGTTAAGAATTTGTTCATGGAAAAAAGACATGCTTGAGGCCTCATTAGCCGGTAAGATTTGTAATTGGTCATTGGAAGCTAGTTCAAGTCTGGTTATTACTTCCTTTGTTTTTTTTATTTTTTTTGCTTACAATACACAACAAACTAAAACATTTAACGACAATTCTTGATTGATTTAAATAGAAAATAATTAATTACGGTATATAGACAATCTAAAGATTGTAGGTATTACTTGTGATTCTGGACTAATTCAAATAGGAAATAGATAATAA